>JBAIZL010000004.1:86619731-86689731 GCA_036971475.1 Prosapia bicincta | reverse complement strand
TTTAGATCATACACCTACGCCACTAATGCTAATGGATATCTGGCTGTTGAGACAGTCTCCTTGAATCTTATTGAATTTGTAAAATAGCTTAAACGTATCATTTTGAAACGAACTGGAAGAAAGCCACCTTGAGTATGCTAACAAAAACGGAGAAGCTAAAAAAAGTCGAATTAAAAACTTTTTGAAATTTCTGCCAAAAATAAATCAAAAGGAAGCGTGTTTAAATTTGTTAAAATAAAAAATATCTTCTCAAACTAGTAAGAAATAATGAATGTTCAGTAAAAGTGGGAAATGAAGTGATCGTCTCTAATTAGAAGTGTAGTGGTAAAAATAATACAATTTTAAATGTTTACCATACGTAGAAAATGTTTTTCAAATATAAAAATTATATTATTTTCAAAATAAATCGTAATTAAATATCCCTCCAAACTGTTTTAGAATAATTGAATATGAAATTAAACGGTCTTAAAACCGAATCTTTTATAGAATCACAGAATTAAACAAATGTTTTTTTGAAATTGAAATAAATAGACGTAGAAAAATATTGGAGCAGTTTAATACTTTTCAAACAGACATATTTCCTAAATTGAGTGAAAATTGATTTTTGTGGTTACAATCGATGTGTAAGGTATCGATAATTACTAATAAGAACATTCTGGTTAGCAACAAAAGGTTTAAATACCCAACTGAAACAATTTTGTCAGATTATATTCCAAAAATTACTTTTAAGTTTAATTCGAACTATAAGTTACTACTGGTAGAAAACAACTTTTACCTCTTCCGTCCACATTCAAAGCGTAAGTTATTCTTCGTTTTCCCTTTTACTGAAACACAGGCTCTGGGGAATTTAAAGGTATCGTGCACCATTTATATTGTAGAAAAATGAAGTAGGCTGGAATTATTTCAAGAAGGAAACGGGGTTTCTCTTGGATTTGTAATACTCAAAGTCAAACTTTCAATAATTTATTTAAAGCGTTAAGCTTTGCATTAATTGAATAGTAAAATAAATACTTATTATTTTTAGATAAATTTGAAATTACTTCCAATACAGTTCTTAAAAATAAGACCTAAATTTATTTATAGATAAGAGTTTTTTGTAAAGTTTTTCTGCACGTATATTTACTTACAGTTATTTTGTGTTGTTTAGATTGATAAATTATTTGTGATAGTCTATAACTTAAACACATTTAAAGTTAAATTTAAATAATATAATAATCTGTATTTAACAGAAACTGATTTCATCTAATTTTAAGACGATGGTTAAAGCTATTTTTCTGCTGAATTAATCTAATACTGTCATTACTAAACCGATCTTTAAAAGAAGTAGTTTGAAAATCTTGCATCAATATGCTAATGTTAATCTGTGTAATTCTACTACACTATGGTTTAACATTGTAACATATAATTATGTAATTGTGTGACTAGTGTAATTGATCACAACTCACTTGTGCGAAAAATGTTTTCTTAAGTAAAGCGAATCTTTATGATTTCGAGAGACTCACTTAGAAATAACTTTTAATTCTTTTAAGTTGCCACACTAACTATTTTTAAACCTTAACTGCATTTATTGGTCAAATAATATTTTGATTCAAAATATACAGGACTATTATCACGCCCTAACAAATTGTCTCTAGAGGTCGGAATAGAAAAACGTTTGTGTTAATGAACCTGCCTAGCTTCAGCTTAACGAAATAAAATCCAATAAGGTAGATTGCCCTTCATCAAATGCTTACAAAGAATCAGACGAGATATATTTTTTTTAATGGATCAAATTAGTTTTATATTGGTCTTAGTTTTAGAAGAGTTTCCATGTTTCGTACAGGATATAATTTAAGACTCAAATGAACCACTCGACGTAGTATGTTGACTATATCATCACGTAATGTTCGCCTTCCAGGCATCACCAGCTAATTGTTCATATCAAGAGGGAACAAAGAGTAATGCAAACAGTTAAATTGGATTTTGTGGGACGGAATATAACACAGTGCTTCGTGTGTTGGGGATATCCATGGGGAAATGTGAATCTGTGTAAGAAGTTACGATACAAACCAGTTGATTTTCTTCATCATTTCGCATAGGCTCGCATAATAAATTTTGTATTCAGTAAAATGCAAGCGTAAATAACTATGTACTAAATTATTGACACACAAAGTAAACGGAAGTATTTTATCCTGTAACTGAGTAATCCTAAAACAAGATTTAGTCATAAAATATTTTAAAATAAAAAACTTTATGACTTTATGATAATAAATCCACTACAAACACGATTTAGATAAATAAACATAAATAAACATAAATAAACAGTGTAGATATCAAGGGATTTACCCTTAAATAAAGCCTAAAACATATTTGACATGTTATATATATATATATATATATATATATATTAACATTTACTTTATTAAAGGGAAAACTTTAAGAAATTTTCAACACATTTGTATTATTATATTTTCAAAAGTACTTAATCTGAAGGTATTCCTGTGCTCATTATAGTTATGTGTTTCACCACCAGTTGCGCTGACTATTTCTTCTAAGAATTTCTGTGCTTGAATTATATATGTTCTAACGTTTAACTTTAGAAACAATCAAGTTAAATGCTAAATCAAGCTAATCAAATTTTTTGTGGTTATTTGAGGAATATTATATTTGAATGTTTAACGGTTACTTGAATATATCAATTAAAAATATATATAGAATGAACACAGCTTTATCGAGTAACTTTTATTACTAGCTATGAAATATGATTAACATTCGATTTAACTTTACAAATGTGTTTGGAGTATTGAATTTTATAAATTTATCTGAAATAAATAATAAAAATTTAGAATATTTATTTCCTTGGTCAAAATACAGTTGCCTATTATTTGTGCTTTGCAGATTATAAACAGAAAATTAGTGTGAGTAATATTTTTATTGAATAATAATAATTTGTTATTTATTAACGAACGATGAGGATTAGGGACTTTTGATTCTTTATTTTTTGTACTTATTTATTTATTGTTAATAAGTCAAGACTATACATTTTATTCTCATGAATTTCATTTTCCATAACGGTATGCGATACTTTTCCCTTGAATTAAGAAAATTACCGACTTGCGGATCATATAATTTAAGTACCTAGTGTAAAATGTAATGAGACAAAACTTTTCGATCGCGTTAGAGGATCTTCATCACATTATGTCCAAGCAGAGGCAGTTGGAAAGGCCGTTAGTGCGATAGAAGGCGTTTGACCTCAGTAAGTGTTTCATAAGTTGATTAAATTATAAGTGGATAAAAATAAATTTAGGTAAATTAAAAGTATACAAAACCTAAATTGAAAAATAATTAAACTACTGGAGGTAGTTCTTTCCTCAACAGTTTTAGCTTTAGGAAGAATAGAACTTGATCATATTTGTCAATACACAAGGTTATTCTACACGATAGACCCAATTTAATAAATTCATATTTATTTAAGTAGAAATAAAGTAATCAGCAGTGGAAAGAGGAAGATTCAAAGTTCTTTTTGCAGATTTATAAATGTTCAACATGTTTCCCTTGGTAGAGCCGGGTCGTAAACAACTTCATTGACGTAACACCATTAGAACTATTTACATCTAGTAGATCAGGAGATTTCGGTGGCCAGAGTTATAGAGCTAGGTCTTAAATTTCCCTGCGTCTTTTACAGCGTTGAGGAAGAGACTGATCAAAAAGACCCGGACATCGAGCTGTCAATGGGACAGAACTTCATCCTGCTGGAAAATAAAGTAATGTGAATCTTTAATAACTAAGGGAACAGCAATCGATCCAACCTGTTCAGGTATATCATTCTAGTTCGTCTTGAGCTTATTCTTTTACACCAACTTCCAGTTTCTTTAAATTGCGTAAATTGTACATAAACCATGAATCGTACAATTTCTTAAACACTTAAATTGTACGGGCGCATGAAATAAATTCAATTTATTCATATATTTCCGTGAATAAATTAAAGAAACCAATGGTTTTTTGAAATTTGTCTTAATAACTTTTCAGAAGCTTGTGAAACAGCAAGTCGATATAGGTATTTATGTGTGTAAATATATTGACTTTGGCCTTTCTTTGGTTATCCGACCGCTATCTATCCTCATTGTTGGCAGAGCATACAATGCGCCAGACCAGTTCATGCAGCCAATGATAAATGTTTGGACATGTATTGATGTGCCGGAAATCAATCTCTATCGGCCAACCATTGTACAAAGCTCATTGTTCACCCCCTCCCTCGTATCACCTAACATCAGAAGCTTGTTAACTTCTTCCATTACATTAATAATGTCACTACAGCATTACGCTTCCGGTTCAAAGAGCTTTATGCTTGTATCGTGTAAGTTGAAATACTATACTGTACTGTATTTGTAAAATTGTATGCTTTGTATGTTAGTTTATTCATAAAAGGATCCGTTGAAATAAAAAAAGGACAATCTGGTGGACAATTTTATGATGGGTAGAAAACAAGATAAGGACATTTATTTCAGTTAAATAATCCTGACGGATGGTCGACAGTTCTTATTGAATTCGTTATAAACAGTGGTTTTTTAAAACAAGTGGTTTTTAAAAAAAATTTAAATGTCTAATCTTTTAATATAAAACTACTAAATCACTTTAACTGCCATGCGTACATAAATGATACACAATGAACTTTTCACCCAAGCCATGTGTATTATTGTTATACACGCTTACCTATAGGCCAAGAGCCCTTCTCAGAAAAAATCTAAACCTTCACAAACAATTATTTTCATCGAAAATGTCAAAAAAGTATTTCTTTTGACATACAAGATACATATTTAACGAAAACTTACCTTTCTTCGTAATTTTATAGCCCGTGTATAGTTATGATACAAATGTTTCAGGACGTTAAAAACTTATTATATAATTCTTTAAAATGTCTTGTTTAGTCTTCATTAGTATAATAAAAAATAAATTATAATAAACCATGGAAATCTACATTATCAAATTACTGTCATGTTTTATAAAAAAACAAGCTAAACACATGAAACTAAAATCTGGACATCCAGTACAATTTGTAATCACTTGCTTTGACTGTTTACATGCAGATGCTCTACCATAAAGTTTGGCCAGCCTTGAATAACAAACACAACAACGGCCTCTTTTCTTCTCTTCATTCTCCTGAAGCTCATGCTTATGTTCACGTGGTGTAGTTGGCCGGCTATCTGGTACTTCACTGCCATAAATTAAAGAAAGACCTAATCTTTCTCTAAATTCTGTAATTGTAATGTTTTTATTGCAAATGTTTTTATAGAATGCAAAGGCGTTTATAACTGTAGTATTTGTAAGCAGCTCAACGCAACTTTTCTGTACCAATTTATACCCTTTCCTACAGTTGTACTGTAGGAGGCCATCTGATCAGAAACGTCAATGAATGATTTAACACTATTGTATTCCAGTATCGTAGACGGTTTTTTATTTATTCCACGTCCATGACCTCAGTCATTACCGGGACATCCTTAGTCGTTAAAACGAGCACGTCTCTTTTATCTATCCATTTCGAAATTATAGATTTTGTATTTGACTGTAGTGATTTCATTTCTATTCTTGATAGCTTTGCTAAAACAACAGGTTGAGGATTGTGTTTTCGCTTTTTGTTTGAAGTCCAAATTAAGTGAGTTTGTTTTTTCATTTAGCTGGTCAACTAGTTCTACACTAGTATAGAAATTACCCGTGAAAAGGATTCTTCCAGAGTTTAGTAGAGGCTCAATCAGTTCCATCACAACTGATGTTGAGTGGCTGCCCCCGGAGCCATGAGCAGTGGTTGTTCCTTTCCGGCATAAAGTTTTAAATTCCATGTATAACCATTCTCAATACATAATTTATAGAGTTTCAGGCCATATTTATGCCTTTTGTTGGGGATGTATTGTCTAAGCCCTAACCTACCTCTGTAGGGAATCATTGTTTCATCTAAACAGACGTTTTGGTGAAAAACATGAACATTTTGGAACTTTTCATTCAGCTTATCAATTAAAATTTGTATTTTATGTAATTTGGAATTATTATTAATGTTTTCATTGTCTGAAAAATGAATATGGCTCAAAAGAAGCTCAAAACGGTTTCTTTGCATCATTTTGCAAACTTTGTTTTCATACAGCAAATTTTGAGACCAGAATTTCTGAATTGAAGGTTTTTTGTTTAAACCAATCCATTAAAGTAGGCCCAAGAATAGACGGATTTCATCTCTATTTCTATCTTGCTACATATGTAAACTAGAATGTGGTGTAATTCAATCGTCCAAAATGCATTTAATAATACATTGTTCAGCACAGCGATTAGTCCCTAATACTATAAAGTCGGTAATATTGTCATCAATGAAAATATTATATTGGATTATCTTGCAGTTCTTCAATAACATGATGTTGCAAGCCACCAACTATATTACAAGTAAATTTGTGTAAATTACCTGATACTTTATCCCACACAACATCACTAGATTTTCTTATATCCGGAGTTTGTCCTGATGATCCAGGCTGCACTCCTGTTGATTGAGAATTGATATGTTGAATTATATCAATTCTTTGTCTCTTCCTTTGCACCCCAGTGTTGTGTTCCCCACTACTAATATCATCACTACTTTCACTTGAAAATATGAACTCAGGGTCTTCAGGATCACTAATATCACGAAAACAGCTTAGTTCACTACTTGAGGAAGATTCATAAAGGCAATTTTCAATATATTTTCTAAAACTTTCACTATCATTCATTTTACTTGTAGGATTAATCAAGAGCGACACACATAACCTCAATAACTGAGAACTGTTTGGTATTCAATTATTCAACAAAACAAACAAGGCCTAAACATCTGAAAAACATCTGTTTGTAAAATAGCAGCAGTGCTGCCAACACATGAAAATCATAAAAACCAAATGTTTCATATCAAACTACTAGGCAAAGGCAACAACACAACATATAGTATACGATGATATATGTGCATATATATAATACACAGCCCACTGAAGATTGGTTATTTGAGGGCATAGTTTTGATACACATGGCCTGTACAGAACATATCTTTGTGTATCAAACTGATACATGCGGCCTAAATGAACGGACTGTGAAAAGAGGCTTGGCCCTATAATGTAATCTGTTAAAACACCTCTGGGACATTATGTATGCATTCTTAGTTATGCATTTAACCGATTGATGAAATTACTTTGAAGTATTTGCATCAAATACAGTAACTAAGTTAAAGAAATTGCTTAAATTGATTATTCCTAGTCTACAATCGTATTTTATTTAGGTACGACTGGCAGATGTAACACTTCTCTTTATGTAAGACTTTCAATCTTGTTACATAATTTTGTATTATCATCTAGTTAAGAATGAAGCGAGATACTTCATTACTTTGTAAGTGTTAAATTCTTTACAATTCTGATAGAGATTGTCACTACCTCATTAAGTCACTTGTAAACATGAAACGAGGCTCTCTTTATATTCAAGCCTACAGGAGTCTTTATAAGGGTATACTTTTGTGCTTTTATATTCCTGTGTATTTATGTTCACAATTCATAAAAAGTCTTGCTAAAACGAAAGAATATTTGTTAATAGAGCTATTGTGATGATAATCATGAGTAGCTATTCTCAGCTATTGAGAAATACTTAATAGGCGATAATAGACTAAAGTTTTTTGTCACAAAAAATGATAGCAACTGAAAAGAAGTCAATCACCAAAAACTGACTTTAAAATTTTTAACAAATTAGTTTCTGATAAAATTGAGAATTTAGCTCATAAAGGTGTGTTAATGTTTCATTACAAAATATACATGTTTCACTACACATATTAATAGGGTTTTCTTAATGGGGACAATATTTAACACTCCATCAGCATTAAGATAGTCTTAAGATTAGCTTAAATTAGTTTGCTAAAATATTTATTATGACAATAACTATTAAATTTAGTAGAATAATAAAATGAATTTTCTTAGGCTATGTATTTATTAAAGTTTCAAAAGCTGTGTGTCTAGATATTGTACCTAAACATGTATTAAAACACTGAATGGAGTCGAAACGTAATAAATAAAGATACTACGATATGCGTCGAATAACGGTTTATAATAATAAGTGCCTAAAAGAAAAACAAGACGTTTGTGAAATAAAAATAGTAGTAGAGATAAAGTTAACAGGAGTGTAAACCAAGCCTATGACAAGAAACATTCTGCGAATATCCTGGAAGGGTTCGCTCCATAAACCCATTAAGTTTTCTCTAAGGGTTAATCGCAGTTGTAATAGTAAACAGGTTTCCTTAACCTTTTGTAAATCCCATGAACATTTTACGTACATCGAATATTATAGGTAGTATTTGTGTCCTATAAAATTATAAAATTGTTGTAATTTATTTTGTATAGCGGCTGTTGAAAGACATCCTTAATGTTTTTAAAATGTTTTTTTCTAACTTAAGTTATGTTGAAAGAGAACGAGAAAAATCAGTAATCAGAAGAAATTTTAAGGAATTTCGAAATTGCCATTCTAGGTGAAACTTTTGTGGATGTGTATAGATCTAATGCGATTCGAGAGAATACGTTCTGGTAATTATATGAGCTCTAAACGTTGTGTGCAGTTGTTCTCGAGGACTCCAAATCAGTCGCCAAAAAACAAACTCTATTGGTGAAAGTATCATCAGCTTTTGTGTAAATGTGATTTGCAGGTCAGAGGTCCAGGGCTTTGGATTAAAGAAAGCATCACGAGGGAGAGGAAAAAGACTTTCCTTAACTCTGTTAATGCAATTCCTAAAGCCAATCGCTCATTGTGGAGCGTAATTGATGCGTCACTGGCAGTAACTAAATTTCAGAGCTTTGTTACGGAATGAGAATAATAGAGTCTGTAAAGTGTAAGAGAAAACTATAAAGCGTTTAAATTTCGATAGAGAAAGAAGAGAAGAATAATTAAGATAAAAGAGAAATAAACAATTCAAGTAGCGAAGAAACATGAAAGTTGTTTGGAACATAAGAAAGCTAGGAGTAGGAAATAGGAAATTATTTCGCAAAAAACAGCCTTAGAGGAAGTAAAAAAAAATAGTTACTTTGTCATTTGATAAAAGGGGAAGATTGTAGGTAAGAATAAATTTATAAAACGACTTACGAGGAACGTTTAGTGGGAGAAGTATGGAAAATGGAAAGATTTGTCACACTACATTGGAATCAACACAAATGGAATTACAACACATTTTACAAGAAGAATTTAATTTGTTTGGTTAGCTTGGATTATGTTAATTAAAAAAAAAAGAATAGAAATAAGTTGATAATGAAAAGTATCAACGTTGCTATGACAACCATTCTAACTAATTTCTGAAAATTTTGTCCAAGTTATTAGTAAGCTATTAGAATATTTATTAGGGTAGACTATGATTTTAGGTAGGGAAATATTAGATTAAAGTGAAGGAGGAAGAAGGAAGCTCTCGGCAGAAAAACTGTGATTTAACCTGTGAGCTTCACTTGTGTGTAAGGTTTGTAAAAGTAGCATAACTTTATTGACCTATGTTCGCTATAATATTTCATTAAATTTATAAATCATTAACAAGCATTTGAAATATAAGAATTTGTTAAAATTTTTGTTGGTCGAAAAATACTTTATATCTGCAGTCAGATATAAAGCTATATTGTTTGCATTTCCCATTATAAAATAACGTAACCACAGTGTGTTTCCTTGCAGTGTGTTTGTTATCATACTGAATAAATACGGAAATATATTTTCTGTCTTGCTTAACGGTTTAATATTCCTTTTACGACGCTAGACTAGGAGTTATAAACAGTTTACAGTTATACAGTCACTAATAAACTGGTATTTGTTACTGGAGATTAAAATAAGGTATTGTAAATGCATTGAACATTTACTAATTCTATGTCGGATCCAACTTATCTTTCTATACCAGCTGAAACCGTTACATAAAAATGTATTCATTTCAATTGCAAAATAAGACTATGAAAATGTTTAGGGTATAGCTATCTAGATAAATATAATGAAACAATAATTTTACCTATAGGCCTGGATACCAGTGATTAAAAGTATAATTTAATTTTCCTTTTAGATTCAAATCCAGTTTAACCGTTGAGCAGGCGCGTATTCAGATATAACGTAACCGAGCGAGTAGCGATACTCCATTAGGGCGTCTAAATTATTTCTAAAAACGTCTATTTTAGTCCGTCTTGTGTGATTATTGTTTTATTGGTCAGAAATTATAGTTATCAAGAATAACTTTATTACTATATTACATTTATAATTAAACAGAATACTTAGGTAACAGTCATGTTATGGATGGAGTACAATTATTTATAATATGAATTTAATAATGAATAATTTAATGAGTTACAAATCAACAATAATATAGTTATAATAATATAGTAATCGAATATAATTAGCCCTTAATATTTATTGTTAACAATATAGAAATGGAATTTCAAGTTCAGCTTGATACATGTATCCATGATCTTCTAATACCATAAGACATGGGTAAAAATGTACTAATGTTCTCTTAAAACATTTAGACTAATATAACATTCGTCTGGCCTATAATTTAAACAATTCTTGTAGTTACAAAACTTAAAAAATACGTAGCCTATGCCTAAACATGATTACCTATATTACCTATATGGTTACCTATTATGTATTTTAGACTATTCACTATCGGTTTCCTTAGTGCAATCGAAACCTCGAATTGGTCGTTGAATTTGCGATTTACAAACAGTTTGCAAGAAGTACATCGAACTTTAGTTTAAATTTTTGGGCGTTCGCTACAAGGTAAGCAAGGCCCAGTTTTGGAAATATTTGGCTCCATAATGTAATTCCTCAATCAAAATGTTTCAATAAAGACAACAGTGTCTTTCGTAAGAGATCGGAGTTTAGCTCGTTATTTCAAATGATTATCCATAAAGTGTATTGCCAAGTCGAGAAGTATTCTCCTGTGACTGGTCTACAGGAGACAAGTAGTCTACTGGATTCATGAAGCAGCTTAATTCACGAGAATTGAAGTAAATGTGGATGATAGGTATCATTTATGAGGAAATAATAACTATAAAACACAGAAAAACGATCCAACTGAATAAGAAACGTGTCTTAAAGACACTAGTCTAAGGAACAGGTTAATCACAATGCAAAGAATTGTAGTGACATTTCCAGGCGTTCAGCGGAATAGAAAGCCGCAATATGTAGTGGTCCTCTTCATAGCTCAATAGCAAATGAACTACTGAAGGAAAAACAATACAAACTTGTGATCACGTAGATAAGATAAGGAACAGTGAATACTCAAGATATCAGCACAACTCATAGAGTCCTGTGTCAGCAGTTTATGAATTTCAGAATTTTCGGCACGGAGTACGATCCCGTGCCGAGCCCGGTTAGTGGTTAAAAAATAATAACATCCATCTTATTTTTAACCACTCCTAACTTTTAAGGTAAATAATTACGAGATAGATGCTATGCAAATACTATTTCAAAATATACTAATGACGGTAAAAAGAACTTGAAAATCCCTTAAAACAGTTTTTGGAAGCTATGTGACTTTTAGTGCAGTCAGAAGTAAAAAACTAACACTAATAATTTTAAAACTGGCCGTTTTTGTGTTGTGCACCCGGAGGATATTTTAATACAGTATGTACTTGTTCGTGACTCACACCAGTGAACAATAACTAATCTAGTGCGAAACGCGTCTGCTGAAAAATATCAATAAGTAGTAGTTTGTTGTCAAGTGATATGGATAAGTATATAACAATTTTAATTTCAAATCGGATAGTGTAAAATAACTTTGAATTTTAATATCAATTTCAAATTATTTTATAAATGGATACAGAAGAAATAGATTATAAAAAGGGATTATTCAGTGATTTTAAACACGAAATGGCATTTATTTACAAAAGCGTATTTTCGTTTCGTAAAATCCCGATCATGTTTACAACTGTTGTCACACTACCTCGAGCAGGTAGTCGCCAGCGCACCTAAGCTTGAATAACGCAGTGTAAACACTGGTGTGGATACGCCTCGCAGATTATCTCATTTAGACGTCTAGACCCTGTTTCCTATTAGTCCGTCTTGCCATAAACAGAGGTTCTGCACCCGCGTTGCTAATAAAGTCCACTGTTTTAGTTGCTCCGATTATGGTCTAAACACAAACACTAAAGAAAATGAGAATCATAATTTTATTGTTTTATTCGTTGCAAGTCTATTGTTAACGTTTACTAAAGCTAGCAACAACGATGTTTTACTTCGGCTTCAGACAGGTTTAGTTTAAAAGTAGGCTTATACATGGATTGCTGGCTACAAACTGTAGCACACGCTATTACACTAAGACCGGGATCTAAACTAAGTTGTGTGACTTACTTCTTGAAATAATTGATTGTAATGGCATTTTATGAATTGTTTGTATCCTTCTATGACTATTAAATGTTATTATTTAATAGTATGTTCATCGCTATTATACTGTAGTATATACAGTACTATTACTATTATGTACTATCAGCTGATCACAATTTAAGCACAAGAATGTCTGATCAGCTTTATAATTTTGAACAAGTAGGCTACTGTAAAATAATAGGTCATGAAAAAAAACATTCAACCTAAATAAATTTGTAGTAATTTGTATGAGAATAACGGTCTCTAAAAATTATTTATTTATAAGTAAACTTTAAAGATAGTTTTATAAATACCAATTCTACTGTTGATGCAATAGTTAATGTCAAATAGATTAACCCAAATCTAAATTCAACTACTTTTTGGTTTTAAAGGTTATTTAGAAATATATTTTTAAAGTATAAATAGGTTTCTTATAAATAATTCAACGCAAAATGCCGTATTTGGAACATGTTGTTTATCATTGCCTCAAACCTAGTTTATAAGCGTTTCTTTATTGTTTTTTTAATTTTAAAAATAATTATTTCCACAAAATAATAGTACGTACGATTAATAAATGTATTGTTTTTCTATTATAGGGTTAAACTGTTTGATCTCTTCTAAAAAATTCAAATGTTTTCTTTTCGATAAAACAAATTTATATTTAATTGTAAACGCAAACGAATTCATTTTCAATTAATTAAACTAAATTCAAATTTCAGTTTTAAAATTCCTCACAAGTAGTTTCAATACAAGTTTAGGCTTTATATGTAGAGTTAAATAATTATTACTTTAATACTAAAGTGTGTATTATTTTAATAGTAATTAAAATAGGTATTGTTCATTATAAAATTATTTACAGTTATTTTTTCAATATGTTCATGGTGAAGTTTCTACCATTTAATATCAGTGAGCTAGCAATGGGATTATGTAAAATAATTGTTAGAACTGTTGTTCAAATGTTACTTGATTTTAATGATAATTTATACAATAGAAGATATGGGACTATATTAAATACTAAAGTCTGGCCGTCGTACCAACTTTGAGCATTAACAATCAGTAATTCTTTTTCTAAGCCCCTTAGTCCATACATATGTCGTTAATTTTAAAAATTACTAAACCTTATTTGAAACAATTCGTGACCTTATTCGACATACTCCACTGACTATTTTGCATCCTAATTTGATTTTTTTAAAAATAATTGACTAAAGTATATCTTCACACAATGTTTAAAATTTCAATGACGTAGTCGCGCCTCAATTTTAAAGGGAGATGTTTTTTCAATTTTAAAATTAATCTTCAACATAATCCGTTTCTATAATATTCCAAAACGAGGTTTTTAAAACTTGGATCTATAAATATATTTGCAAAGTTAGTAACGAATAAGGGTAGCTCGACTAAAGAGAGATATTCCTTTTCTGTATGTGGATTATCTATTCCTTCTTAAACCAAATGACTATCTACAGTTGCAAATCAGGAATTCTAAATTTTAAAATTGTGCCAAATTAATCCTTACTATCTATATTTTCATCGGTTTGTCTTGGCATGTTTTGGGACATAAAATCATTATAAATAGAATTGCTGTTCAACTGTTGTAAACCTCTCAACTATGTTTATTGTACACTTTTGCAGTAAATTTATTCCGAGTAGTCAACATTTAAACATAATTATTATTCTAATTCTTTAAGGGGGTTCAGAGGGTGAACATTTTTTAAAAATCTTCGAATATCTAGTTTTGCATTTTTCCGGTGCCGTAGATTCTAGAATTAAATTTAAACAACTGTCATGACTTTCTGACATCTATGAAATATATTTGACTTTTAGAGAAGCATTTTCGTTAGTTTCTCAACAAAAAAACAGGAGCTCTACAAGAACATGCTCACGCTACAAGAAACTGTTAACATCATTAGTTGTTCAGAGTAGGCCGAATGGAGATGAATATGTAATTGAGAAAATATTGTGGACATGTACAAGCGAATGGCAACTCGCCTAAGAAAATCGAAAACAAAGTCATGAAAATAAGTCCTAGAAGATGAAAAAACTATTGGTGGAAGAAACCGTCTCACTAATGATAGTATCTTGGGTATTCAGAAATACCCTTTAGTTATGAGGTATCAGAAATATTATGGGTTACTCATAAGGAGAAATACGGGAAATTTAGATGAAATAAGCGGTGTGGGCCGCATATTTTCATTTACCGTTCACTAATGAAAATCCTCAACATGCACATTGTGGGAAAGGCGAAGAGAGCTGGTGCAAGTATCAGCGAGCTGTTGCCAAAATGGAATCGTGTGATCATTCCCAGCATATGATCATTCCTGAGGTTGTAATGAGCAAAATTAAACCTATGTTTTGGTAGATCCTGTCTTACTGAAGAAAAGCCTCCGTGGAAAGTTTCAGTACACCAACGAATCTATCCCTGTAATTTGCTCTCGTTTGCCTAAAACAGTGTTTGTAGGCCTAAAAACTATGGAATTTGGGGTTTATGACGTCCTTTTAAGTTTGAATTCAAAAAATGCTACTAAATGTCTTGTATTGAATGAGCTTGGAATATCTGTAAGTGAAAACACAAGCTCAGTGATGAGTGAATTGGACAAAATTCAGGTGCGAAGGACCGAGCGAATGCTTTCAAAACTTTTGAAAAAAGCTAGACAACGTCGAGAAGGTCCCGAGAGAAAGGTGGAAGAAGCTTTGCTGAGGATAAGGACCCAGAAACGTCATTCTATGGGACTGATACTAGCTAAACGTACTGTTAGTGGCCAGTACTGATAAGTACACATTTTTGACTTTTTTCCGAAAACATTTTTGTATAGCCCGTTTTCTCAGACACTACAATAGGCAAAGCTCTAAAATCTTTACCCCATATTCTTGTAGTTTAAGCCCAAACTGTGACTAGAGATTTTTAAATTTTATTACTCAGCTAATTGTTAGATACAAACTTTTGTTATGATTGAATTGTATTAATGACATTTTTTTAAAATTATAAAACTGTAAATACTTGTAAACGCAAAAAAATCCGGATGTGAAAGCCTTTATATCATACAAAATAAGCACGATCAACATTTTCAGCCTTATGCCTACATTAGTTTTAGAGAAAACGGTTCATCAATAGGGGAAATATAACATGGATAGATAAGACCCTCCAACCCCCCCCCCTGCTAATTTTGATTCTTTTGACTCTACCAAATAGGGTATGGTGGTATAATCACAATGTATGACTTGTAAATCACTTCAATGATTTATAATTTTCGGTTATAACCATTTTTCGGTTATAATTATTGTTTTCTTATCGTAAATTAAGTTATTGTGGATGCTAATAAATCGTAATCTTCTGCATATTCATAACAATCACATATATTCGTTTATGGAGTTGTAACAATTATTAACTTTTTTGAATGGAGTGTAAACCTTTTTTTTTATAATTCTACCTCACAGTAAATAGCTAAATTCATTAGGATACTTGTTTTTTAACTTTCAGACATAAATCAAGTTTACTGATAGCTGAACAGCTTCGTCTTTTCATTTTCAAAACGTTTCTCACGCTTATTTTATCTTAGATGTTGCAATATAATGTAACAATTATCAACCACTTAAAAATTTCTATATGATAAATCACTTAGTCACTTTATGTGACGTAGCAGATTATAATTTTCCGTTACCATATTGTAATTTTTTCCTTATTTTTATATTAACCCTTTTTAATGACATCAAAACAACTATTTAAAGCAAATTTCAACTAGCCCCACTTTGAAGTTCCTTTTTCCAATTTGGGAGTTGTTTCTTAGAAGTATTTGTTCTCATATTACGTGATTATTTCCTTCAAGTTATTTCTTATTTGTAATGTTAGATAAGTGAGCATAATAGGAATATATTATTAAAGTAGGTACCTCAACCTTTTATATTCTAATTTCTAGTTTATTATTCTCGTCGACGTTACTGTAACACCTTATTGAGTAAAACTACGAACTAATTTGCCACAACTATCCGTACAGTCAAGTGTAACTAACCTATACAAACAATTCTCTTATATATCAACATTAAACATAATTTGTTTAAGTAGACGATTCAGCTAATAACATGACGTTTGTATTGTTCAGCTCGCAAAAGTAAAAACGAAAACCCTTTTCTCAACTTTCTCTTCGCCATTGTTTGAAATAAAATAAATAATTCCTTATTTCGTACATTTTCATTTAGAGAAATATGAACACAAGTTATTAACGCTAATCAGTTTAGCACAATGAAGTAAGGGTTCTGTTAGTTATTAATAAAGTGTTCAAATTTGCGACTAACAATAGCCTTTAACCGTTTCAGTAAAGTTTAAACTTTCGGTGGAACTCTTTTTATCAGGATAAAGATTCAGATAAAGTCAAGGTGACAGATGAAGTTAACCTTTGTCTTATCCCTCTTTTACAACTTATTTCCGAAAATTGCTCGATAGGGAAACGTGTAAACGTAACTCTAATCTTAAACTTGAGAGCAGGTCTGCTACAGGTAAACGTCATTTTCTTTGTCTGACGTTATTCCTAATACCAGGGTCCATTAGTACCAATTATTCCCTCTATCCTTACCTTACCTAACAGGTAGACACTGCTTTATATACTTCAGGTACACAACTCGGCACACTTGATGTATAATGTTACTCTATGCAGGGATTTTTAAATCCTTGTTCAAAGAATATTTATATTCATAGTGCTTTATACTCTTTGAAAATGTAATATTCACACAAAAATTACAAATATAAATGATAAATTAAAAAATTAAAAAAATTAAAAATAGTTTCAATCTGCAAAAATTTAGACCTCGTAGTTATAATTTGTATATATATATATATATATATATATATATATATATATATATATATATATATATTGTGTACCAACGGTATTTTGAAAGTGGGTATGTTCATTTATTTATTTTTAAATCATTAACAACCTTTATTCTTAAATTATCATTTTTTATACATTTATAAGAATCTACTGGTAAATTGTTTTCCTTAACAATTGCAACTTACTATTTGGATTAGGCAGGTTTATCCGTCTATCTAAATCGATCTAAAGAACACAGATTACATTCAATTTTCTGTTACTATTTTCAAAAAAGATTTAATTTTAAAGAAATATAAAATATTACACTTCAAAAATTTTTGCTTTTACAAGTTTAACAACATGAATTACAATACAAAAAGTTCACGTCTTTTACAAATCGTTATGCCAAGGCTAGGTCTGATGCACACTGGTATTGTATATTTATTAATTTCAATGCACCGAAAATTATAAGGAGATTAAATTTAGAACATACCTTGGCAATCACTTGAACTTAGATGGCTTTGTTAGTGCATATTAAAACTGGACACGGGCTTTCTTATAACATAGTTAAATTTTGATTGTTCAAAAATAAAAGAAACAAAGCCACTTATACCATATTTTCTCGTTGTTAGTAAATTTAAAAATTAATTTAATAAAAGTTTAATAAAAAAAATTGACGATTTTAAGCCAATGGCCACCTACCTCCAGCGTAGCTAGCGAAATATAGATGAACGCATTTTCTCACGATAACAGGTCAAGGTTCTGAATCTCCTACCCTTATATTTAGAAAAGATCTTTCTTTAGTTTACGGTTTTAGCATGGGGTCCATTTGACTAGCGTTGTCATGAAACACTTTTATAAACAAAATGTCTTTTAAACAAGGCCGATTATTCATTAACTAATATAAGAAATATTTAAGCAACACGTTGAATTGTAACCATTGTAACCAAATATGATCAGCATGTTACAACATATATATATATATATATATATATATATATATAAAGCTAGTGTTAGCTTGTACCGGTTACAACTTTGGCTAATAATTATAATTAGCACTTTGTAAATAAATGTATTTTATGTTTATAAGATATATGAAGAAGGTAACTTTGGTAGTTGGTAATTGATTATTGTGCAGTGGGAGCATGATGCATGTTACTACAATCTTGTAAGTACGACTGGGATTGATTATCATAATTGCATCTAATCTTCCAACCGTTCTAACGTTTCCTGTAAAAACTTAAGTAAACATTCCTGTTCATAAACATTTGCAATTCCATCAAGCTTTTCCGTGCGTCATACATACTTTGTCGAGGAATGGGTGGAGCCATGAACGAGTTTATGAAGGGGTACTGTATGAGACGGAAAGGACAAATAAGGGAATTTGTAGACCAGGGAATCCTATACTTAAAAAAATAGTGATGAATCATCTATCATGTTAATCCATACCTAGTATCTCATGATATTACTACAAAGTCAGCAATATGTTGAGGTAACGGCAATGCCATATATGCCACTGTTGTGACTACCAATAGTACAGATACACGTGTTTTACATGATTACGTCCATACAGTTTTTGAACTGTCGATAGCAGAATCATTAAACAGGGTGGGTCCGTTAGGTAAACTGGATCCAATTAGAATACTTTGAATAACACTGTTTGTTCACCCTAGTGTGCAAGTACAATTCCCTCTGGCAAAGCTAAAGGAGAAAACAAATGTCTCCATGAATATCAGCCACTAGTGAGTCACTCTCTTTGGAAAAAGTCAGAAATGTTTCTTCCTAGCTGCGACGATCGTCTCATGAACAATGGAAATTTACTTTTAAGTGTATTTCAAGTAAAACCCAAAAAAGAAAGAACTGCAATGACAAAATTATAAAATAGAATAAAATTGGGTAGTTTGTATTATCTTTGGCTGTTATACATATTTCGATCAAATATAATTATTAATGTTTCTGAAATATTTCTTTTCACCCTTTAAATTTATCAAAAATAGTGCACAGTCAAATTAACAACATCCATACATTTACAACCTTTCACCCTTTTTTCACTCTCTCTTTTCTGATTGAATTTAAGGTGTAAGTTTATTTTTCAAAACGTGTCTTAGGGAAAGTATATTTCATATGTCAATATCCTATCAGCCTATATTGAATCCAAAATAACGTAAAACGGGTTTCAATCTCTTTTTATAAAGGTAGTTCTGAAATAAGCTATTTTCATCCGAGCTGATACTAGCAATATTGTCATAAGAGCTGTAAAAATCTTACAAGGTTGAACCCATATAATTATTTTATAATATGTTTCCTTTAGGGGCCATAAAAATAATATTAGACAGTAAGAAATTCTCTATTAATATTTTTAAACTAAGATTTAATATATTAGTCTTCTATAAGGTTCCTTAAACCAAAGGAAATGCCGAAAATAACCAGAGTATTAGTTTTAAGAAACCTTGGTTTTACTTTACATAATTTATAACGTCATGTTAAAGAAACTGTAGAGCTCTCACAGATTTGTGCAATTTAAAACTACTTTTATAAAACTATTACCTAATTTTCTATCTTACATTGTTTTGAAACAAGACAAGCATTTCTGGATTTCTCCTTAGAGGAGTTTAAACGCTCAAATAGTCATGCACAATGACTAAATATTTATAGATAAAGCACTTGCAAATCCTTGGCTAAACAGATGTTTCAAACTGTTGTCAGAGAAGTTAAAACTTACCGGAAATATCTGTTATTCCTTCATTTTTCAATACTATAGAGATTTATTTCTTTTTCATTTACCTCTTGAAGTCTAAACAATCAATACTACAGCTTTACCTAAATAACATCCACCAGATAATCTAACATCCTTCATTTAACTTGGTTTACACCGTTATGTTTAATGTTTTTATACATTATTCTACTTTTATTCTTAATTGAAGAAGACATTTGTATCACTCTTGCAGTTTCCAAAGATTGGTAATTTTATGTGATAGATTTACTTTAATATAATAGATATTATGTTTCACTGAAACGATATTAACTGTTAGGCGATATTGTATGAGACACTCAGTTGTAAAATTACTGAAATGGCAGGGTACTACTCCTATATGACTAGATCATTTCAATTACAAAACAGTATCACTTGACTCAGCAATGACTAAATATAGATGCATACCGGCCTAGTTTGAGTGGGTAGCCTTCAAATGACCAAAATTCAACTAACAAAAACTAACTTTCAACTAACCAAAATACGTGACTTCAGTGCGTTTAGTTAAACGAAAGTGCACGGACTTCAACTAACTAAAGTACACAAACCTCAAGTGAAAGAAATGTTGCGGTTATCTTACCGCCGTTCCGACTATTTACTATTGTAATAAGATACTTTACGATCTATGGTCCAATCAAATCGAATAATATTGCTGTACTACATTTACTTTAACAACGATAAAGTTTAATCATAATATTTTGAGAAAGAATTTAACGGTAGTAATAAAAACTACTAAGTTTAGATATTTACTAAAATATTACTTCCTATTTATTATATTAACTTCAATTTGTGCGATGAACGTCTGTGGAATGACAAAACTATAACTCGCAACATTTTTTTCAGTTGGAGTTTGTGGACTTTGGTTAGTTGAGGTTCGTGCACTTTGGTTAGTTGAAGTCTGAGCCCTTACGTTTATTTGAATGTTGAGTAGTTTGGTTAGTTGAAGTTTGCGTAAATTGTGTTCGTAGATTTTGGTTAGTTGAATTTGGGTCATTAGAAGTGGCCCCATGTATTGGCACTCAAATGAACAAAATACAGCTAATCAAAATGTACTCACACCATTTACGTTACCTTTAAACCCCCCAGCACATTTATTGTTGTTTTGGATGTTTTCTCTAAATTATTTACCCTTTCTTTCGAGGATGCTCTTAAACTACTCACTCCTATGAAAATTAAACGTTTTTAGGAGAAAGCTTTCGCTACTATTTAGCTACTTGAAGCGAGATCAATTGTGCCTTTTCCTATAGCTCATACTTGTTGTAAGGTGGAACTAATTGTGACTCGACGCTTTTAAATGGTTAAATATGAGATTTATGAACAACTTTACGAATTGTATGAAGCGAGATCGATTGTGCCTTTTCCTATACCTCATACTTGTTGTAAGGTGGAACTAATTGTGACTCGACGCTTTTAAATGGTTAAATATAAGATGTATGAACAACTTTACAAATTGCATGAAGCGAGATCGATTGTGCCTTTTCCTATAGCTCATACTTGTTGTAAGGTGGAACTAATTGTGACTCGACGCTTTTAAATGGTTAAATATGAGATTTATGAACAACTTTACGAATTGCATGAAGCGAGATCGATTGTGCCTTTTCCTTTAACTCCTACTTGTTGTAGGGCGGAACAAATTGTGACTCGTCTAGACGCTTTTAAAATGGTTATATATGAGACTTATGAACAACTTTCAAAATTGCATAAAGCGAAATCAATTTTTCCATTCCCTATAATAATGTATTATACAGAAATTTAATGAATAAAACTAATAAAGTCCGGCGATTTATGAGACCAAATGTTATGTCTAATTTAATTAAATACACGATATTTCAGATTTTATAGGAGATTGAATTCCAAAATTATTTATGCACGACCTCCAAATAACCCCTAACTGAAAACAGAAACAGTTTTAGCGTTCAATGATTCAAGTATAAGCACTATGTTCATTCATCTTCGGAAATCTGAGAGATTTTAATATAGTCACCTCATTCCGGTTTTATTACTTTTGTTTTAATCTTGTCAGAAAAATTACGATCCAAGCTGAAAGATGTTACCTTCAAAAAAATAATAATAATGATTTATAGTTCTGTCGTTCTGGCATATATGTAGAGTTCATGAACATTCCAAGGATTTGTACTGAGTTCCCTGACTTAAAACATACTTTTCTACCAGAGGTTTTATTAATTACCAATTAGTAAAGAAATAGTATAGACGTGTCTGTATATATATATATATATATATATATATATATATATATATATATATATATATATATATATATATATAATTATATTAAATTAATACAATAATATGAATTATTGTATTTTTCATTCCTGATGATGTGGCTACTGTTTACCAACAAACTTTGAATATAAATTAATAAATATTCTTGTATTTGAATAACCTATGTTGTTATATATATATATATATATATATATATATATATATATATATATATATATATATATATATTAAATATGGTGATATTTAATATAGAAGATGCTGGTACTGTTTTACCGGCAAAAGCTTTAAATCATATATGCAATTCTTGTATTCTTGTTTATGAAATATGTTTAATGTATTATATATATATATATATATATATATATATATATATATATATATATATATATATATATATATATATATATATATATATATTAAGCTCATAAAACGTATCATATAATATAAATATTCAAGAGCAAAGATCATTCTATGATGGTTTACCATCCTCTTATAAAAGATTGGTTCAACTAATGATATTTCAGTTAGAATGTTAAAGGTTTAGCTTATAGCCTCTCTGTATTGAAATACACATGTTATGATGTTTGTCTTAAGTGTCATACAGGTGTACGTACATGTCCATATTAAATAATTTTGGGTCTTAAATTGAACAATTCGTTACTCCAATATGCAGAGAACCTTTCAATGACTTCTATGGAGAAGGCTCTTGGCTTTATACCTTACATGAATTCACTAATGGTGAAATATTTATGTACCTGTAAATTATCACATTATTATCTCGTCGAATTACATTGTCTGTATAGCTGAGACATTTAGTGATTATCATTGCACAGTCTGTTAGACTATCATCCCTTAACTGTTACATGGGACGGAGTAAGTAAGCGCTCCCACGGCTGTTGTATTTTCACTTTATGGTTGTTGGAAAGTTGGCGCGACACGCTTCAAGTTTATGTCTAGAGTTCGTTTCCTTAACAAGAAAGAGCAGAGCTACCAAGTTAAGGAGTGGAAATATACCCTCCGTATTTAATGTTTATTGACGTAACAACTCATGAGCAATGAATATTTGGCAAACGTTTACACAATGTATATTATTTGAAGTGAAAGAACAAAAATAGGAAGTTTAATTATTAAAATGTTTATTTTTTAAAATACATTACTACATATTAATTAATTTTAACATAATTTAGACTGTTTTGATGAGTAATTAATTAAGCGACAGTAACAAACTGAAGCTGCCTGTACAGTAATTTATTATATATTCTTTGATGAAATGCAAGTACTTATTTTGTTTAAATATAACATCCGTTCCAGTTTTTGATAGCCATATTAGGTACCTTTAATTTATCATTACTGTTCCAAAGTCATAGGTGATATTCATAGAGAGCTATCTTCTAGAGTTCGACTACTACATATTCTTCTTTTTCAAATGAGCTTTGTATACAGTATTAGATCTTGTATGAATTGGCATATACTACATGTAGTACTATATATAGAATTTGCAATTGTATTATGAGCTATAAGCACGCAAACATTAAACAACAATGTTAGCATATGTTTATATCTTTTAATATATAGTAATCTTTACCTTATTTTTAAAAATAATTTTGTTTTATATAATATACTGAAATAGCTTTTTTGTAACTATTCGTTTTTTTTTTTTAATTTAATAACACAAAAGTTGTGTATAAGTGTATAAAAAGGTGCTTTTCTATTATCATTGTTATTGATTCTTCTACTAAAATTAGTAAGGAATTTGTAGAAAGATTATGAATAAACACACACACACACAAACATATTCCTGATGATGTTGGTACTGTTAGCCAACGAAAAGCTTTGAATTGTAAATTCAATTATAATTCTTGTATTTGTATTTTGACTTAGTTCTTTATATATATATATATATATATATATATATATATATATATATATATATATATATATATATAATAATAATAAATTGTGCAAAGAAAAATGTTTTCATATAACAACAACTTCAAATCATATACATTTTTTCACTACCTATTATATATTTCTAGAATAAATCTTATCATTGTTTTGTTTTTCTGCTACAATGGTGTTTAAATCTTGGTAATGAAAACAACGTTACGCCCTCCCATGAATACTAATGCGCAGTCTAATGTCTTAGTGTTCCCTAGTCTAATGTATTTCCATTTTATGACTGTTGGGTACTTCTTCAGCGTTTATGATTAATGGAAACCGTCTCCGAGTTCACTTTGTTTCCAGCAGATGATAAATACAGTGCGTTCAATCTTGCGAATAAACAAAAGCTTTTAGGCGCGAATCGAGGGAACGGTTGCTCTGATACGGAGAAAGTGCTGGGGAAGAGCAGGAAAATAAAAATCGTTATATTTTTAAACTATCAATAGCTTATCTATTTGAAAAAACTTACAATTTATCTAATTGTTAGCCTTATTTCAAAGAATTGCGTAATATGATGTTAGGCGTTTCACATATTATTATGTTTGCAACATACTCGTATACCATTAATCTACAGTGTAGTAAAGTCGTACAATGTCGTCATTTCGGTCATCTCTATTGTGCAATACGCTCAACATACTGTCACTCTGTGTTACCTGCATGCTAGATGCCTGTATTTAAAATTATATAAAATCGGGATATTATATGAAACCGATGGAATTGAAACTGTTGAGCCTTTTTGTTTAATATAAACCCAAATAAACTGTAACAGCGATAAGTTAATTATGAGAATATGTTTTAAGATAAATATAAAAATTTGACATGAATTACTTAAACCTTATTACATAAAAAATCTAATGGGCTCTGTTTTGTATGTGTGTGTGTGTGTGTCTGTGTACTTCTTAATTAAATAAAATTTACTGGACGCATTGAGCTGAAATTTTACATGAAGACATCATCTTAGGGTCCCTGATTAACTAATAGGCCTGTTTTCATTTAGAAATAAGCCTATTTTTCTATTAAAGCACCATACCAATGGCTTTAAAAACTCCCTTAACAGTCAATTATCTATACTCCTGTATATGCCTATATATGGACTTATCGGGAGGTTGCAAATGTGTTTTTAAACACCAGTAAAAGTCACTTTTAAAACCATTTAACAGATAATAGTATGTGTTTGTTGTTATTCATCTTTCAAGGCTAGTTATTCTTTACAAATGTCATGTTAGAAGCAGACGATTTTCCTTCTCTTGGTTTATCAAGACAATAATCGGTAAGTTTATAGTTTTATATATATATATTTTTTTTTTAATTTTAGTAAATTAAAATTTGTTTACATACTTAAACCATATAAGCTGGAATCAACATCGGTAAAATGCCTAAAAGGAAAATGAGAAACCTATCACAAAGTTCTGCTAAAACCCTATACGAAGGAAGATATCCTACTGATTACAATATAAAGTCTTGAGAAGAGTACATTAGTGACTTCAAAACCTAAATATCTATATTGAATCTCTTGCCCATATAAGGCTATACTGAGGAAAACCTATACGAGAAAAGTCACCTCTATAGCTCTTTAAATGGTACTGACATCGGACTTAGTATGGTAGATAAAGATATTGTGAGTAGTTCAACATCTTGCATCAATTTTTCGACAGCCGATTCTATAACAAAAATTCTATAAAAATGGTTTTGAAAACGATCTATCACACATACACACACACACACGCGCGCGCGCGCGCGCTCTTCAACTATAGTTAACTCGCTCTTAGACTGTTGTAGAGTTAACCTCGTCAATGATACATAAGGTGGTAGCAAAACGTCGTAACTGCGATTCTATGCACTGCAGAATGAACGGATGTACTCCAGATAATAACTATTCATCATATTTTTCCATCCGTAAAGGAATACGTATCCGCATATATATATTTATATATATAAATTAAATATGGTGATATGTTTTCTTGTAATATAATTAATAAATTTAAAATATTTCAAAAACAAGAATACTTTTATTCCATATATTATTCAAAGCTTATCGCCAATAAAGCTTTATCGACGAAAAGCTTTGAATAATATATGCAATAAAAGTATTCTTGTTTTTGAAATATTTTAAATTTATTAATTATATATATATATATATATATATATATATATATATATATATATATATAAACACAGACAAAAGTTAAGTACTATAACGAACAGCAATACAAGCAAGACTATATTAACAACAATTTATTTAATAAATTGTCCCTCTCGACCTTAGTCCATTCCAACATTTCGACCATTCACATTATTTTATTATTTTTAAGACTTACACAATAAAAAAAAACAACATAACTATAAATCAATAACACAAGACACTATGTATAAAAAACATATGCTATATTATATACATATTGTTATTTTTAATTACTGTACATTATTATGGTATATATAATTATTAAATTATATATATATATATATATATATATATATATATATATGTATATATATATATATATATAATGTAAATAAATACTTGATATAGTAAAATATAGATTAATTTATTCCTAACATTTAGTTATTAGCCTACATTTTCAGTATGGTCTTAGAATATTGTAAGAAAGATGATAGTATTTTATAAATGTAATAACTACCGAAAACCACAGAGCCATCGTTCTCCCGTTCAAACTGTTTTTGTTTTTCATAGTGACAATGTTTGTTCATATGTTTTCCAATAAAATCAGTAGGGAAATTATTATTCTGTAATTTGTAGTTAACGAATAAAAATTTTCTTCAATGGAAATCTCTATTTCACAATTTTATCGCTCTACCAATTAACGTGAAACGTACAAACATGCAAACGAGATGTACAAAAAATCGCCTTGTCTAAAATTTACTTACTAAAAAATTCATGCAACACCATAACGCATAGGAGTTATTGAAAATTATCAAGTTTTAAAAACACATTGTCAATGGGATTTTTTGACATGGTTAATTGGGAACACATGTCTCAGAATGCCAAAACGTGTTTGTTTCTCTTGGCTGACAAATCCTTTTTTGTGAAATTAAACGTTATAGGAATAATTCAAAACTAGAAGGAAAGTATGAAAGTTTTAAAATTAAAGCCCTGCAAACAAATCAACGATTTATGAAAATATACTTTAACTAAGTCATCATGATATTAAAGAACAAAGATATTATAACGGAATTTTACTAAAATAGTATGAATGCTAGAACTATTACCGATGGTTACTGACTTTCCCCTACTATATTCATGACTTACGCCATCAATGCATTGGTAATATAAAACGCTTGAGCGATTATGTGATCTAAGCTTCAAATGGAAATGCATGAGTCCAAGATGCGTTGCTTTCGTTCAGACAATGGAGAGAAGAAAGCTGGGTCATTAGATTTTAGTTTTGCCTGTTTAATATGTAACAGTGAAAAGTTGGTGGAAAGCTGAGGGTAGAGTTCCCAAGGTGAAAGAGCTAATTGTAAACATGACTGGTCATTATTGTTTGAAGACGAATTTAATTTTAAAAAACAGAAAGATTTTCGTTAAGAGCTAACAAAACATTACTAGTAACCTTACTAGATACAGGTTATTATTACAATAGATGTTCGCAACGAAATATAAAAGATTTCAACGAGATGAAAAAAACGTAGTATTCAAACAATTCTTACTGCAACTTCCTCCTTAAACAAAGCAAATAATGTTATTGTAATAACAGTTAATCACAATAAAATGTAAGAGATTTTAACGAGTATTGAGCAACAATGGTATATCAGAATCTTACAGTTCTATTATATAAAAGTAATTCTCAAATATTTCGGTCAAAAACACGTCGTATTTTCTACTTACTTGCAAAACAGGAAGTTATGAACCTTCTATTATAAACAGTCTTTCCTGTTGTATTATTTATCATGTTACCTTGTTATGAGCAAGTTACAAAAGTGTAACAAGTAAAAGAATCTATGGATTATTTGTAAACTACAAATATTTGTGATAATAAATTTTCAGTAACATAAAGAGAATAAATCAAAAGTATACATGATCAATTTATTAATATGTACAACTCAATTATATAAGATTTAGTTATAAATTTTAAATAAATTATATTTTTTATATAGGCTAATGACAGATCACTCTAGGCTTTTTTAAACAATCAATTTTACGAATTTCTTTCCGAAATTTATTTTTAACATTATAACATTATATAAAAAATAATAAGAATCAACAAATTATAAAACTCTTAATAAATGTCCATTTACAAGTCAAATTTTTTTTGTATCACCATAAAACAGATAAATTACAGATACATACACAAACTCATCTACCATTAATAATAGATAATAAATTTTAAAATTAAAAAAAACACACACAATCATTCTAATACGAGTATATATATATATATATATATATATATATATATATATATATATATATATATATATATATATATATATTACATCAAGTGACCAAAAAACCTACAAAAATGTTAAATTTAATTCATAGTTTCATATGCAGATGGAAAATCAATTAATTCTGTCTTTTTATGCAAAGCGTTTTTTCCTAGTACTTTTATAAACCACATTTCCGCAAAGCTCTTTTTTTCCAATCCCTTTCCTTATGTAAACCACCTATATTATCCATTATTCTTATGTTATAGTTATTATACATCCTATCTATATTATCCCTTTGTAAAACATCTGTATTTGATTTATTTATTTAAATAAAAATATTAAATAAATTATAATTAGGTGAAAAATATTTTTACGAGATTTATTCTACAAGAGATTGAACCATTTCAAAAAGAAATATGTCTGTATTGAAAGAATGAAATATTGAACAAGTATTAAAACTCGGGGTCATTTTTATACTTGAATGCAGTGAAATGACTGGGTACACTTTTGGAAGTAATATAAATCAACAAACTAATTAAAATTTAGTTTTATAGTATAAGTACGTAGTATAGAGCGAATGAGTCTGAAACCCATAGCCCACAATCTTTATTTGCGGCTATGAAATAGAGATAGAAGCTTTTAACAAATAATTGTACGAAATAGATTGTACCCAAACTGGTTGGGTTTGTTAAATAAGAAGAAACATTGAACAGCCAAATTAGACATATTAAGAACGAATTCACAGGATATCTTTTTTGAAAATTATTAGATTTATAAGTTATATACAGAGAGTTTACATGAGACCACATTAAACATAGGGCAGATATTAACAGAATATTTATATTATGGCAACTATTGTCAGAAGTTTCTAACATAAATACATGTTGATTAAGTGAAATTAATAAGTTTGGTACCTCTCAAGAAGGTTCTACTAGCCATATTTTGCATTACATTTATCCTATACAAAATGTTCTAAACTACTCACTAAATAATTTTGATCACATCACTTCTCTGGAATTGGTTTATTTAAAACCAGGCAGCCGTAATCAAGTATATTAGTAGACTACAAGAACAAACTTACTACAGTATTTAAAAAAAGACTAAATGGCAGAACAGATCGTGGTATAGTTATTTATAAAATATTTTCTTAGGATTTTATCTATTTTATTTACAGTTGATGATCAATCAGGAAGTATTGAAATGGTGACCTCTTGATAACATATTAAGTAACAAATGAATAGATGAAATTATATATTCCAAAATTAAAAAATGCTCATTAAGATGTAGAATATTGGCTGTGAATTTAATTTAGAAACCGTTAGCATTTGCTCACCTCAAGGAACAAGTACAATACCTTTGCCACATCTGTTAAACTATCGAAATGCAACCTTCCTGGAACCCCTCCGGATGTTACGCTTGCCGAGTTAGTGTTCCCAAGACTATTGTATTACCATTTTACTTTTGTTAGAAAGTTTGTGCTACACGTTTGCAGATTTACTCCTAGGACTCGTTTTGTTAACCTAAGATAATACAATTAGCTACTTATTAATTCCACAAATTATTACTGAACTGGTTACATCTTATGTTCCTTGTTTAAGACGGTTTGTTCCATTAGGTTACTGTCATTGTGTACAGTATACTGTTAGTTATATGTTGTTCACATCTTGAAAATAACATGCTGGAACATTATACTCTATTATAGTTTCCTGTTTATGTTTATTTTAAATTTGCAATAATCTATTCAATCAATTCTGTATGCATTTTGGATACATATTCAGATCTAATTACAAGTTTAGCTAAATATCTACTGGCATTTAGTCACTGTGGAGGAAGCAATTGAGTTCTTACAAACTCAACAATACATTTGCACAATATTGTTTCTATTTTTATCCTAAACTTCTTGTTACATGCTTATATTTTTAAAAATACAGATTTCTTTATAAGTAACATTTCAGTTGTTAATACAATACTTAATAGTTGACGCAAAATATCATTCATGAAACAATTAATAGTGTAAAGCCTTTTCAAAAGGTAAGGCATATTTTCAAATCGGGCTTTTTATCACAGTCAGTTAGTTAGTCTGAAAGTCTATTCACCAGAAATGAAACAAATTTTTATTTCTTCATGAAAAAAATTAATGTTAAAAGCTACCAAACAGAAATCTGTTATTTGTTTTGTTTAGCAAAGGAAATTTCTGAATATGTGACTGTGTGAAATTTAATATCTCATTTTCTAAATTTTTCTTAGATATTATTTACTCTCTTAGTATTTTACAACTTCTATAACTAATCCCAATGCGTAAAACGAATTTTAAAGAATTATAATAAACAAATCGTGTAAAAATAGCTTAGCCTATCAGAATTTAGGTACCAAATGTCCTTTTATTGAAAATGTAATTTTTTTCCCTATAAACACAGAAAATATTAAGTTATAATAGATGTTGCCTACAAATTTTATCCTTAAATATATCAACGATCCAAAAAACAAGCAAATACATTACACATTAAAAAAATTCTTGTTAATTATCACAATGAAAAAAGTATGTGTAATGCTGTGTAATCCCGAGTTTGTTGCCTACCAAGAGCAAACGAAGTTATTGTTTTTTAATGTCATTACCATCCAAATATATAAAACAATGAATGATTTTATCTTGAAAACCTGAAAGCACATATACCACACACGAATTGACCGCATAACAAAAACCCATATACATACCTTATTCCTACAATATCACATAACTATAATAGGGGATTTTTCTTAAGACATTATACTTTTTGTCTTGGGAGGGTGTCAAAGACTGTCTCAATTAAATTGAGGTCCGTCTTGGTAAAGTTCTACAACCGTACTTCTGTGGCTAGTTGCGGTTGTTGAGGTGATGCTGGTATCTAAATGGCACTGGAGTTGTAGGGGGATTGGTGGGGATTGTTGGTAGTGTGCGAGTGGTTATTCTGGTAAGATTATTGGCTGCAATCTTGATTGTTTCTGTTGATCTGTGCGTATTCCGATAAAACGTATGCTGGTTTTAGTTGGTCGACCTACACTGCCCTCGTTTCGCCGTGAATATCTATGATAAATGTCTTAAGTCTTGTCTCCTCTGGTCTTTTACGCATCGTGGAGTAACTATACATATTCACTCGTTGCCAGGCCATTGATATTGAAAGTCTGTTTCTCGCCGTGTCGCTTTATTATAGCTGGCTTTAATTTACTGATTTGTTGTAGTAATTCCTGGAGGAGATCATTAGGGTTTGGGTGACAGTCCCAAACAATTTTCCGAATAGACGTATGTTTTCGCCCCAAACCATTTCGATTGAGGTGATTTAGTGGTCTTCCTTACACGCTCTTCTAATTCCCATTGGGACGGTCAATAGTATTTTGGTCCCGGCGTTAGTGCCATGACATCTTATGACGGAGTAGCCCATCATTATAATGACGATGTGAACGCGTTTGAACTGACTAGGTTGTACTGAAAAATTGGCTACGGATGCGGACAAGTGGCGTAATATTATAGAGTGCTATAAGATGAAGAGGGGTTGTACAACTACTAGATGACGGTTGCACTATGCTTAGGCGTGTCATCGTCTCAATTCACGCTTAGCTACTTTAGACGGTCAGGGGGCAAGCGCCTCGGTCTGCTTGCTTCTGGTGATCCTGGGGTTAGTTAAATATAGTATTTGGTATCATGCTTTACAACTGGGACGCTCACCCGTCAGTTAAAGTGATCTCTGGGAACTGAGCAATCACTCTTTCACGTATGACGTTGATGCTATCTGTGTGCCTTGAATAGTGACGGGACTTACGGTTGCCGATATTCCCACGTTCCAGGAAATGTCTAATCTTTTTCTCACAGGTTACGCCGAGCCTAGTGATAAGCGCGGACTTTAATTTTGTGTACGTCATGTCCTCGTCGTCCTTCATAATAACATCATGAACTTTTTGAGTGCATCTTTCAGCCAACAAACCGAGCATAGTGCCCATGTTTGCACTTTCCGTTACTACGTTGTGCCGCACAAGCCGTGTCTACTATTCTGAACCACAATTACGGGTCACTTTCCCTGAACGGCGAAATGTCTAGCACAGTTTTACGATTCTTATAATTCATCGTTCGGAATTTTTAGACTCTGTAAATACCTCTTTGTTCGCCTATTACACTCACCCACTAAAAAACACTTCAGGCTAAATCCTTTGGGAACTAAAGTAGTAATTTCCTACTACCAAATATACTATGCCTGTTATTAACTTAATTTATATTTATACTTATATTAAAAATATCAGGGTTAGGATAGTACACTTAAATTTTTCACTTTTATCCTGCTATGCGTTAGCGCCAACACTTCAAAAACTTACTAAGGAAATGTCTGCTAAACCCACGCAAAAGATGTTTGCATTTACAATTGAGGACTGGGGAAAATCTATTGTTTCTGCTACTCGCCCAACCCTTTCTTCTACACACCTCCAAAACTTAGCTATCAGTTTACATTCATTCTTACTTTGTAATTTTGGTGTGGTCGCCTTAATCGTATGAATTTTTCCTGAGAATGTGTATGCCAAAGTAACATTTGTAGCAAGGCTGGATAAATATTATGGTAACAGTTTACTAATTCAGTTTCTAATCGTAAGTGGAGCATAAAGAAAACAATATTTACAGAGGTTTTCCTTTTATATTTTAAAAATAATTGTTTCTAAATATATATTTATGTTGGTTACACTCGATTTTCGTTTAGACCACGGTCGCGGCTGACTAAGTACTTGCATGCTACGGGTAGAAGAAAGTGTTTTCGTTGATTGAGGCTACCAACATATTTATTTTCATTATCAAGTAAAGCAACAATTTGTAGCTTTAGAATAAAACAACTTGTTTTCTGTAAATAAGGAACAGGATTGATTACGTGAACCTGGAAATTCTCATCTTGAATTAATTTAAGGTTCGGTTTATGGGTTTGTGAAATCTGTACTAACTCTATAGTAAACTAATTCCTATACAGCAGAGGTAAATAAAATACGTTTAAGTGAAAACCGGAAGGCGTTATTGAGTGAGTTAATTTGTTGCACTTATTATTTATAGACATATTGACTGATATTTATATTTATTATAATTATTGGTAACAATTAAAAATAATATATATTTATTTATTTATAGTAAAAAATATTTGTACATTCAACTAAAATAAAAATCACATAAACTAACTGTATTTAAAATTGTTTGGTAAAATTAGTTTGACACCAAATGTATATTAAGCTACCTTTGTTGGAAAGTATTGAAAAAGTTACAAAATGCAATAAGGTAATTAAATAATATTGGCATCACTTATTCTCAACCTTTGGTTACTTAGGGATAATTTTTCCTTTGCAGTTGACGGTTGAATAAAGAGTATAAATTAAATTAAAAGTTTAAATAAATATTATTCAACCCTCTATTTATTATTATATTTGCATTAGAACTGTAAAGTAAGGATAAAGACTTGGCTCAAGGGTAAACCTTCATTACTAAACATGTCGTTACTTTGACATTTTATAATTGACTATTAAATGGTTTTATTTAACAAAGAGAAATATATTATAAATATTATCAGCCATATTTCAATTTCACAACTACAAATATAACCTTTTACTGAATAGAATAAAATGTAACATAGTAGGTATCTCCAATGCTCTGTTTATGTAAAAATGAAACTGGGGTGGATTTAAAAAGGTTTAAACGTAATTTATATTGATTTGAAATGTCACATTCAAAAACTGAGCATTGTACTTTTTTGAAGGTTGTGAGTTATAAAATAATCTAATTACTTTCTAAATACCCAATAAAGACTTACAACGACTAATTTGGGAAACAATGACTTTGAACAGTGAATTTTGCTGCTATTAGGTTTGTGGAAATCTTTACGGTTAAACTTAGTGAAATTACATTTGGAATCTTCGACAAACACTTACACGCAGAGAACACTTACAATAACCCCATAACAGAAGGAAGTCAAACTTTCAACGACATCCAAATAATATGCTACATAATCAAAAATAAGACTACATTTCAACTAACAGGACAATAAGGTTACAAATACCAGAACACAAAATGTAAAATTTTAAATTAACAAACACAATATACGTCGGTATAATATTTGACAATATTATAAAACCTGATTTTAAAAACTAAATCCACAAACGTTGATTGAGGAAAATTCTAGACCCTGATAAAGATCAGTTATTACGTTCGAAAACATTGTGTCAGTCTTTATACCTTTATTTTTATATAGGATCTATAAGTTGTAATTTTGCTACATTTAAAAGTCGTTATATGATTATTCTGATTTTACGTCTATTTGATAATCCGAACTATGTCTATTTGCTCGATTAAAATTTTAAAATCGTTTGTGAACTTTTTATAATTAGGTCATTAGAGAACAATTGAGAATAACCTTTAATAAGACTGAGAACGGCCTATTGTGAAAACTAGTAATTTATCCCTCATTCTAGTATTGTTAATTCTAGTGAAATATGAAATAGTTCATTAGCAGATATTAATTTAAAAACAACCTTTTAATTGTTCATATTTCTTAACTAATCATAAACTAACAAAAGGAGAAATAAATCATGCGAAATAAATGAAAAAAGAGAAAAGCATTGCCCGTAGCATGCAAGTACTTAGTCAGCCGCGACCGTGGTCTAAACGGAAATCGAGTGTAACCAACATAAAAATATTTAGAAACAATTATTTTTAAGATATAAAAGGAATACCTCTGTAAATATTGTTTTCCTTATGCTCCACTTACAATATTAGAAACTGAATTAGTAAACTGTTGCCATAATATTTATCCAGCCTTGCTACAAATGTTACTTTGGCATAGGCCTACTCATTCTCAGGAAAAATTCATTACAAGTAGCAAAGTAAAAAAAATTGCAAAATATCTTCATTTAATGAAAGGAATAATTGATAACCAAATTTCAAATTGTTATATAACACGAATGATAGTTGAAAATAAACTAACTTTAGCGCCAAGGATCGTTTTAAATATATCGATAGTTTTCGCTTCAATCATTAGCAGCAACGGAAATGTAATGGGTGGATTAGAATATTCATTGTTACTTTCGAATAAGAGGCGGGGAAATAATCTTTAATTTTAATTTTTAAGATATTGTGATATTTTATTTCACATTTAGGGGATTTTTTAAACCTTGTATGACGGATTTTCCTCCTTATCCTAATTCTATAACTTTAAAGACTATAAAAGTCATATTTGATAATCACTTTATATTTAAAGACGTAATTGATAATGGGAGAAAAGCCGAAACTGAACGGTCCGTTATACTTACCATATTTCAATGAAAAAATGTAAGGGAATTAAATATTTTCAATTTTTCAGAATCATAAAATTAACTGATAATTATTATTCTATTACTTCGTAATATTGTTTATGTTAGTTGTTTGTTGTGTTAGTATCCATATAGATATCCATTTATCCTATTTAAATGTTTAATAGATATAACCTAGAAAATAACATCATAAAAGGGGAAAAATGTGACACTTTTCATGATTTGGTTTGATTTACGAAGTTTTTATCTGTACATGCTCTAGTTCTTGTCAGACTGGCGTCACACTTTCCGCCTTCTTAATATTAAACAAAGATGTGTTACCATAGTGAAATCATCTATTCTAACATTTCTCGAGAAATAATCAGTTTTATGACACCAGCAATTTTATACTGACAATTTTATCATTTGCCAGAAATACAAATGTATATGCAACTCCGTTTATTATTTTATTACATTAGTAAAGATGGTTCTGTGATTACGTCTTTATTAATCTGTTTCGGGGCTTCAATTATACTCAAGAACATTGCAAGATTCTCTAGCCTTACTCTTTATTTTACATTTTACATTGTTATTTTGAATATTCTGAATATTTACATATTTATCTGCACATTCTAGCTTTGTCAAAGCTATTCTGCTCGGGAGTTTTGCGATAATACCATAATCTTGAAATTTGGTTCAGCAAGAACATAGAACCTAATACTAAACTATATTTTATGAAGATGACACTATTCCGATACGCGTCGAGTAGAATTACTAAGAGAAAGCTAAGAATATCAGATAAATATGGTACGATATACTACTGAATAGGAATAGCAAACCAAAAAACCAAATTACAACATACTTATTGTTTGAGGCTAACGTATATTTATGTAACGTGGTTACATTCCTCAGAGATTGTTAATAAGATTAGCACTGATGCATGCAATGAGTTTCATCAGTAAATATTTATTTCATGTATGGTTTTAAGTCTGCAGAAAATGTGTACTCATTATTAACAACGTACTTTACTTATCCTATTTATATGTTTCAGGTACGTAAGACGATAACATCAACCAGAGAAGAACTTTAGTCAATAACCGCGTATTGTACCGATATCTTCATGATAGGTATGCATTGTTTTTTCATTTGAGATATTTTTAAATATAACTGTTTAAAAGAGAGGTAGATTTAAAGGACTGAATGAAACGTAGGTCTCTTGTAGTACAGCGATAGAAGAAGTATAAAACTGTTAGGCTCATGTACTTTATACAAGGCCAGGAAGCAGCCATGATGGGAGCATGGATAATTCCCCTCGTTCCCAGGGAAGGATGATTTGACCGTCTCTTTGCAGTATTCGGTATTTACCTCTTTAATACCAAAAACGCCTCCATCATGTTCGAGTCTCACAAGTGGCTTGTTCTTTCCTCTTCAATTTTATTAAGCTTGGAGAGTGTAATGCTATTTAGGAACTGCAACGACATTTTCTGAAAAATATTTATTTACGCATAAATAAAAAAAAAAACTAATAGGAATCATAAATTGTAGGAAAATATATTCGGATATATTTCTAAAATTTCCTTTTCTATTTACATTTGCTCTACTATCAGAAAATATCTTTATTTGATCGCTGAGCCTAAATATAGTTGGGTGTCTACGATTGTAAATGGATAAAATATATATTTTTGTAATGATTAACTTTCTCATTTTTCTATTAATAAAAATTAATACATGTATTTTTTGCCAAATATTTAAATATAAAAATTATAAGATAATAACCAACTTTAACTCTGACCACTTTATTATATTGTGATCATTATGGCAAACTGGATTATGGAAAATAATAAATATCGAGACCATTAGAATTCTTATACTCTTCGCATACGCACTAAGATATTTTGTTTTTTTATATCAATTTAAAATTATTGAAAATATCTTAAAATAGGGTTAAATGCATATAAATTTGTAGTAGGCTTATGTATTTGTAGGCCTATAGATGAAGGACAATTTATTTTATAAATTCTTTTTCTTTTTAAATCGTGTTCCTTATTATTATTACTATTATTTTAACGGCTATTTTACCCAAATCTGTGTATGTTTGTTTGATTCTTGATCTTCTGTAGATTTAAATGCAGTTAAGAGTGATTAGGTCTAATAAACCCGTAAAACGTGTATCGAGTCTAATCACAGCTTTTACTACAGCCTATATTTATCTTAGTGCTTACTATATTTATTGCGAAAAACCCCGTTTTACTGTATACTAACAATAAAAAAATAATTTAAAAAGTCTATATTTGAAAATTTACAATGAATGTGACAAATGCATCGTCAATAAACTATAAAACTCTCATTACGGCATTCCCGATATTTTTGCAGTTGGTATGCAGCCATAAAGCTCGATGCAAACATACAACTAAAATAGCTTTTAATTCAGTTTTACGTCTGGTGTTTTATGTGTGTTGAGTTTTAAATCCAAGAGATAATGTAGACGTTTTCCGGGGAAGAAATATTAAAACAAATAATTCCTGTCGCCGTTCTATTTCCGATGTTCTTTGTCATAATGAAGAGTTGGGGCGTGGATGTATGAGATTTCAATAGCTGAAGCAGATATAAAATGAACGCTCTTGTTAGATTTGTTGAGATCTTTCAAATGTTATTTTCCTTACGTTTTTTTTCTGCTCAGTGCTGCTAATTGTTATCTTTAAATGTTATGAGATTTCTTTTCAACTTTTTTAGGTATTTGGATTAGCATGATTCAATCTACATACCTCGTATTTCGAATATACAGATCTTAAAGCTACTTTTGCTTTTAATATAATTCATGAAAGTTACTAAAAATATCGATTATGTTATTAATATTGATTAAAATCGGTTATAATGTAAATTATCCTTAAAAAAATACACATTATCTGTAACATACATATTTTCTTTTACATATGTAAATGAAATGTTTCGCAAGTAGCTATTTTTGTATAAATATATATACGAACATATGTAGTGTGTATGTATGTATCTGACGGACGCCTTAACCGCTGAATCAAAGGTAATAATATTTGGAGATATTGTTTAACAAAATCTCAGGATGGCTAGTGTGAAGTTTGGTGTAGTTGCATCTACAGGGCTCCGCCCCAGAGGCTTAGGATGGTTCAAAAACCGATGTATGTAGCCTATATATGTGTGTATGTATGTGTCTTATGGACCCTTAATCAGCAGAAGAGAAGTAAATTAAATTTGAAAGGGACTGTTTAACATAATCCCAGGACGGTTCGTGTGAAGTGTGTTGCAGATCCATCGACAAGGTACCGCCCTAGAGGTTTCAGATAGTTCAAAAACAGATTTATGTATATATGTGTGAATGTATGTGTCTTATGAACGCTCGAACCACAGAACAGAAGTAAATGATATTTAGAAGGGATTGTTTAACATAATCCCCTGACGGTTCTTGTGAAGTGTGATGTAGAACTATCTACAGGGCTCCACCCTAGGAGCTTAGGATAGTTCAAAAACAGATTTATGTACATATATGTGTATGTATGTGTCTTATGAAGGCTCGAACCACAGAACAGAAGTAAATGATATTTAGAAGGGATTGTTTAACATAATCCCCTGACGGTTCTTGTGAAGTTTGATGTAGAACTATCTACAGGGCTCCACCCTAGGAGCTTAGGATAGTTCAAAAACAGATATATGTGTATGTATGTGTCTTATGAAGGCTCGAACCACAGAACAGAAGTAAATGATATTTAGAAGGGATTGTTTAACATAATCCCCTGACGGTTCTTGTGAAGTTTGATGCAGAACTATCTACAGGGCTCCGCCCTAGAAGCTTAGGATAGTTCAAAAACAGATTTATGTACATATGTGTCTTATGAACGCAGAACAGAAGTAAATGATATTTGGAAGGGATTGTTTAACATAACCTGAGGACGGTTTGTGAAGTCTGGTGCAGATCCTTCGACAAGGCTCCGCCACAGAGGCTTAGGATGGTTCAGTCTACAGCCTTCCATAAGTCTAATGTTAAGATGTATATCCATACTAGCATTACGTAATTAATTTAATAAAAATATAATGAAATTGTAAAAATAAAAATATAATATTAATTATTTTAAATTGTTTAGTATTGCTAAATTCTATGTACAATTATTGCCACCACATATTGATTTTAAAAAAAGGATCGCAGATAGTATTCTGGCATAATTTGAATCTACCAAGGCTATGCAACGGAACCAGTCTGACCAAAACAAAAGTGACACCCAACTTGATCGAAGCAGAAATCATAAGTGGCAAGTTCAAAGGAGAAATGCTCTTAATTCCACGAATACAAATTATATCATCCGATTTCAAAAGACTACAATTTCCTTTGCATCTTGCATTCCCTAAAAAACATAAGCAAGGTACTAGGACAATCATTGACCATTGATGGATTAAATTTGGAACATTCGTGGTTTCCACATTGACAATTATATGTTGCGTGCTCACGTGTTGGAAAACCTAAAATTTGTATGTTCATAGTCCCAATGAAATACATTGTCTATTCTCTAGCATTTCAGTAAATAAAATATAATGTTTTAGATGTTTGATTCGCTTTTCCTATTGGAAACTTAATAATTAGTTTTTTCCATTGTAAAATTATGATTTCGGGCGCAGGAACGTGTGCTGGATAACGCTAGTTGTTATATAAATATGTTGGTCTCATAAATCCTCTCTTACCTGTGAAGCTCCTATATACAGATGGTTCTGTTACATGAAGACTACCAGAAGCGTCAAGTATGGAGGAGATTAGGAAATATATGTATGTCAAGCATATTTAAAATTATTCTTTGAGAGCGTTTGCTTCAAATGAATATACCCGAGTTCGTTAAGCTATGCCACGATTGGTAGCACAGTGAGTTATTTCGTGTCATGGAAGTGAAACTCTTGGCAAGTACGTAAAACTAAAATAGCGCCACACACGAATATATAAAGAAAAGTAATATCAGAAAACGCGTATGTTTCTGGGTAACGTTTAGAAAAATGAGAATTCTGTGGCGACAGCCAGACTCCCGGTGTAAGTACAGGTCAATTTATACAAAATTGGAATCATTACTTTAGTTACGTATTTATATGCACAGTATTTGTTTTATATTTAGAACAGGCTACTCTAAACAAGCTTTGACTCGGAGTTTGTGAATCAAAGAGAGAGAGACTGGTACAAGTAAAAAAAGAGATCCAGAGGAGAAAAGTATAGATCCAAGGAAAGAATTTTAAGCTTGGCAATTCAACGCTCCTTCGAGAGAAACATATTTTAGATATGATACTAAAATTAACAAAAAAGAAAAGCGCAACGTTTTGTTTTTAAAAGGCCGTGTATAGGAAAATATAATAAATAATGCGAATGCCCAGTGTAAATTCCGTTGTCTGTAAACTGGATTAGGACGAGATCATTGCTTCAACCTTACGTTTTTAGATATAACTTCAAGCGTTCAGTTTGTCTGTGTACTATAATAGGGCATTAATATAGATATTATTGAAAATTTATTCTTTACTTAAAATTGAATAAATAATGTAAAAACGTTTATATTTGATTACTATAAAGATGTAGATAAACTTAACGAACTTGTCTTTAGTAAAATAAATAAGATGACATTAATCAATTTAAAAACGTCTGTAATTGAATAAAATGTAGTAAAAGTCGTCGCTTTTTATTAATAAGGTTTTACATTTTACAATCAATGAGCATTAAACATTTTGTCCTTTTTTCCAATCACCATAAAAATATCTCTTGTATTTCAGTTTTGCTGCTCTATTTTCTGAAACAAAACAATTCGTCTCCACCTAATGCGTTTCCATTTATAGGAATTTGAACACAAGTGTTCAAAGTTCACCTGTTATGTATAATGGCGCAAGGCATGTACTACTTAACAAAGGGAACACTTAGAACCTTTGCCTAAACAAAAGCTTTTAACTGTTGTCAGATGGACTTAAAATTGCGGCACTGTTTTGTGGTATTACGTTTACATTTTATTAATACTCACACTGTAACTTTTAATCTAGGATATTGTCATTGAAATATAGTTTCTTTAAAAAAATAAATGTACAATTGATTATTTGCTTTTACATTTTTTTATTTTAAAATATCTTGTATTTCTCAACTGTATTTTGTTCTGTCTGTAATTGTATGAATTATCTGTATTACAAGAAACTTCAAATGAAACCATGAAAGATTGGGCAAAAAGAAACAAAAAACAAGGGCAAAATTGACATAACCTAGTCCTAGACAAGCATCGAGTAATAAAATTATTAAAGTATTTGAAGTAAACTAAATTAAACTTCAATTATAATAGCACAAATAATATTATTTTTATGGTCCCCTTAATGACTTAATATATATATATATATATATATATATATATATATATATATATATATATATATATATTCATTAAAAGTATTCTTGTTTTTGAAATATTTTTAATTTATTATATATATATATATATATATATATATATATATATATATATATATATATATATTTGTATAGTCTATTGTCCTATATAATTTGTATCACTATCTTAATATTTAGACTTTGTTTAAATTATAAATAACATAGTTTCTTATAAATGATGTTAAATTTTGTTGTAATGAGATGATTAAAATATAATTTTCTATAATATATAGTTTCCTATATTTTAATTATGCTCTTTATATCTCATGCGATACATAACCTAGAATTATATAAACTAAGATTAAAAGTGCTTCAATGGAATGTAATTTAAAATTACTCAATGACCGATAGAAGTATTACTTGATACCACCTAAAACGGGTTTGACGGCATAGGCCAATTTGTAAAAAATGTCAACAATCAGAAATAAGTTTTAAAATAGAAGACCTATGTCCAAAAGTGAAATGAACGATATTCTATATGTTTCTACTATATGTAAATGATACCTATGTAGATCTACGTATAATATATATGCCCAAATATGGTCTACGTACGATATTTCTTACTCTAAATGGGAAATTCAGAAATTTGCAAAATATATAATTCTTTTGTCGTAATTAAGTTTTACTATTAGCAATGTCTCCATATCAGAGAAACCGTTCCTTCGTCGTTACGCTTCGCGCCTAAAAGCTTTTGTTTATTCGCAAGATTGAACGCACTGTATTTATCATCTGCTGGAAACAAAGTGAACTCGGAGACTGTTTCCATTAATCATAAACGCAGAAGAAGTTCCCAACAGTCATAAAATGGAAATACATTAGACTAGGGAACACTAAGACATTAGACTGCGCATTAGTATTCATGGGAGGGGGTAACGTTGTTTTCATTACCAAGATTTATTGGTAAACATTGGAACAAATCATGACAACTGTTTTGTTTATAAACAGTTATAGAATTTTGTTTCTACAAACTCTTGTACAAGAATTCGCCAATGTAAGCCATAACACGTAATATAAACATTTTTTAAACGTCAATTCCTACTTAAACAACAAAGAACACATTTTTTTAGTTTCCTTTTATATAATAATTACAATTATTATAAATGTGTATACACATGTCAGAATAACAATATTAACGGGCAAAATAGAAAGTGAATTTCCTTGCAATTTAAATTTGTTTTTCTACTGATGGTTTTGGACTATCATTGTCGTTTGTTACTATTTAAGAGCTTCATTTTTTCGTCGCTTGCATTGTGTTGTAGTTTCTTTTCGCTTTTCTTTATCATTCTCAGTTTGTGAAGCAAGGTTCGATACCATTAATCGAATTTGTTTGTTTATTTTATTCTTTTCATTCATTTTTAATCCTAGAGTTTTATTAAATATTTTTATACTTTAAATTACATTATCATAAAGCTTATATTGTGTGGTAAAAATAGCAACAGTTTACGGTTGACAATAACAAGTATATTTCTAGCTATGGGAAAGTTGATTCAGTGCCAAAGCGCTAGACTTCGAACATAAAGATATTCAGTTCGAATCCGACCTAGAACCATTAAATTTTCATAACTTATATATTGAATAAATATTTGAAAACCTGTATTAACCTGAAATTGATTGGATAAACATAAACGTATTTTTATTAACGATTGAAAATTTGTACAAGATATATTTCAAGAGAGTATGAGCTACATAAAAGCATTGAAAAATAGTGTAATTAGTTTTGTATTTGACTATTTTATATTATTTATTGTAATATATGTAATTATACTTCCTTTTTGTAATCAGATTGATTTTTTTATTTTTAATTTTTTATGTAATTTTGTATATTTTATAAAGTATAATATACATTTTATATTAGTGAGTTTAATTTTAATAACTTGTCGACGTTGCCTTGAGTTTAACAATTGGCAAGATGGCAACTATGACTGTCGAGGTGCGCAATGGTGGGTTCTGTCCTTCCTAGGCACCTATGCCGTACTTGCATTGGTTTGTTTTGAAACTCCCTTAAAAGGAAGGATTTTGTGCTTAATACCCTAATGAAAAAGTCGACATTTCTATCGAAATGTGTATGAATGTTTTTTTCTGTATTTATTTGTAAATGAGTTATTATTTGAATCATATTTTGTAATATGATTTTGAGTTAATTGTATTAAAATGAAAAATAAACAACCTTAATAGAAGTTTAGATAGTCTAACAAATATTACATTTTAATTATTGTTTATTACTTGATAATAAATTATTAATCTGTTTAGAAATAGTTTAAATGTTGTACTTCCACAAAAGGAAAACATGTTGTACTCGTAGACCTAATTTTTTGACTTACATAATATGTTTCAAGTAAATATCTAGGCCTACATTGCTGCTACTAACAAAAACTAATTCTATTGTATAAACGTGTATGAATGAAAAGTTTATATGTTTGTTGTAGGTTGTTTTCTGTTTTTATAATATATACATTTAATATAATGCAATATTGCATTTAATATCAATATTTATAATATACAATTTTATTATTATATAATATTGCAATTAATAGTGATATTTAAATATATTTTTTATTATAGTATACCACTTATCTAATATTAATATTTATAATAGGTTATAAACTCTTCTTTCTAACAGACAAAGTTTATTTACATTACCCAAGATATGTAGCGACATACTAGCATATACTTTAGTCCCAGAAGGGGTTCTCTTATTACTAAAAGAAGGGGGTTTCTTTATTATGATTTTCTCTCGTTTTTATGTTATTACTAAGTAATGCCATAGGGCTATTTGTGTTAGTAGTTAAAGTTATTATCTAGGAGTTGGTAGATTTTATTAAACTTACATTACTTTATATCCTATTTTAGAAATGTGTTAGCAACCATTGGGGATATTCCACCTTCTGCATTGTAATATTTTCTGGTTAGGAGAATATACACTTGGTACAGTAAGCTTCGCTTTAAATATTATTTATTGGAAGATGTTTGTTTTAATCACCTTGATTTCACTGATTATATAACTAGAAGACTAATGGAGAACTATTAACTTACTATGCGTCGCGTTCCATTGACGAAACACAACCTCTTACTAGGTTAGGCTTAGACAACTAGTCACATAAGCGCATTAAGGTAATAGTTTTCACTGGAGTTCCCGATTATTTACTTGTGATATATTTAATGCTTTTTGATAAACCTGATAGTAACTCAAGTTCTCCTATTACAAACAGATTATCAGGACTTGTACCCAAGGTCAGATTATCTGTACTCACGGGTGTACCTGTAGCAAATGCTGGTACGTCGTCTCAAACATAACTGCATTTGCATATAGTAATACCACCTTCCCCTTCAAAGTCTATTGAAAGTCCTAGAATATCTTGTTTTAAAAAATTTTAATGCATCCGCATTACAAAGCTACTGCTCTAAAAAGTGTCCCGTGCAAGTGTACTGTTTGGCACTTTATAGAATATGATTCTGTGCGAGTGTTCATTTGAGTACACGTTATAAAATTGTCTAGGAAGTGGAACTGCGATGTGTAGAAGTGGCGCCTTCCCTTTACTCACTAAAAGTGTGTTTGTCGCCGAAGAGAGCTAGTCCTTCGGTAAATAGTTTGAAGTTAATCTTATTTCAATTGTACTACAGTACGTATCCTTTTTCATGCATTGAATGACTAGAGAAATAACATAAAAATATAAAGGTTATGTAACAGAATGAAAACTAGAATAACTGTTTACAAATGTATACAGGAGGTCTTGTTGCATATTGTTTGACTTCAGACGGTTCGTTTATCTTCAAGTTGTAACGAAGATATTATTATGACAAGATCGTAAATGGAACGAGTGAGGGTTTTATTTGTTTAAAATTTACTTTTCCGCGAATCGTTAAGATTTAAAACTAGGTAAAGTTAAAAATATAATAAAGTTAGTAATTGGAACACAAATTAACATATCAATTAGAAACTGCATTACAAGCAATCAAACTCTCGGCGAGGAAGCTTTGTGCTCCGACTGGGCTGTACTATCTGGCGAGCTGTTGAATAATACATTGTAAACATGTCGATATAACTTTTCGATTACCAGAGTACTGTAGTTACAAACTCTGTTATTCTAGTGGCCTGCTACCCCATAAACTCTGATATTCTATTGACCTATATTCCACTTACGATAGCGGCCAAGACAATGTAAATTTGATTATGCATTACTAATACACCTGCAATGTTATTAACACCAAGCGCAGGAATTAATTTTGCATCGGTTGATAAACCTAATGGATATAACTTTTACGTAATATTCTAAAAGAAACTATTGTATGGATTACTATTAAAACATGTTTATTTCAATTTGTCTTAAATCTTATAGAAGTTTTCCCAAAACCTTTAGAAACTGAATTGAAAAATGTGTTGATTTACACACACACACACACAACACACACACACACACACACACACACACACACACACACACACACACACACACACACACACACACACACACACACACACACACACACAAACAAACACACAGACAAAAACACACACACACACACACAAAAACACACATTCACACACACACACACACACACACACACACACAAACACAGACAGACAACACACACACACACACACACCACACACACACACACACACACACACACACACACACACACAAACAAACACACAAACAAAACACACACACACACAAACAAACCCACATTCACACACACACACACACACACGCACACTCACATACATACACACGCACAAACACACACACATGAGCACACGCGCATATATATATATATATATATATATATATATATATATATATATATATATATATATGCATATAAATGTTTGTGTGTGTGTGTGTGTGTGTGTGTTTGTGTGTGTGCGTGTTTGTGTTTGTGTGTGTGTATGTGTGTGTGTGTGTGTGTGTGTGTGTGTGTGTGTGTGTGTGTGTGTGTGTGTGTGTGTGTGTGTGTGTGTGTGTGTGTGTGTGTGTGTGTGTGTGTGTGTGTCTGTGCGTGTGTGTGTGCGTGTGTTTGTGTGTGTGGGGGGGGTTTAGAAGACTGACAGTTTTAAATAGTTTTGCTTCAATTAAAACGGCTGATGTACATTCATAGAGGTCACAATTTGTTTGTTAACTCCTTACTTGTGAGATTATGAAATTGACAGATAAGCTTTATTTAACGATTCTTTCACATATTGATTGATTTGTCGTGTAAGTAATAATAGTTTAAATATCACAATTCCCTTATCCAGAATAGAAAGTAGTAAGTGAGTAATAGGGAGCTAGAAATAGAAAGAAAGGTGCTGAGTAAGGTAGGTGAGAAGATAGTTAATATAGTAAAATAGCTTTGTATGGTAATATTTCCTCAATGTTAAACATTACAAATTCATTTCTTATCATAAATATATCAAAATTGTTTTTCACAAGAAAATATTTTGACAATTTTAATAAAAGCTGTATACTACTAGGTATTATTGTCGTAGCCTATAAGGTATATATTAGAAAATATCAACCTAGTTTCTTATAAAAATTATATATAGAAGCTTGTAACTATTACAACTGTTAACCTAAGTCCAAAGTTAGAGCGTACAAAATATACCTTTCTTTATCAATGAAAATTGTTTAAAATTTAATAATTAGGGCTATATACAATAAATCTGAATTTCAATATTCCTAAATAAACATAATTGGGTTTCTAGTATTTGTTCCTTTTATCACTATTAACTAATTATTAGTATAGAGTTTCTGAAATAAATACTTTAATATAATCTGTTTTAAAAAGTATCAATAATTCTTATTTTTACAAAAACCGAAGTAACATATTTCATGTAATAATACTCAATAACAATAAAACATACCAAAAGTGTTCTTCATCTTTAGAAGTTACTTATTAAAGTCAACTAAAGAGCTACGTCAACATATTTCCTGAAAACAAAGAAAGTTATAAAATATTGCTGCCAGCCTTGCAAAACGAAATATCCCTCGAAGCAAGAATGACACTATCTTCATCCCTTGCGAACACAAACTTTAGGTATTCTTTCTCAATTCGGAAAGTTTTCGTTCATAAATCTCCGGTAGACAGTGACATTACGGTTGTTCATTTCCTCCGCATGAGCGCAGCACTGACTGGTGTAGTCAGACTTGCATTTGTGTAGTTTTGTGAACGTGTAAAGAATACTTTAAAAGTTTTGATGGTAAAACAATTTACAATTCGCGACCGTACTTTGTACAAAAGATTGAAGGTTTTTGTCAGTTTTTTATGTTTACAGTATTATTCTTTGGTTATTGGAACAGTTTCTGTCGATGGCAAAGTAGAAAGCCGGTCTTATTACGAATTAGAGCTGTAACGACAACAGTATGTAAATAAATTATATGTTGCAGACTAGAAATTGTAAGAATATATTACAATAATTGCAACAGTTTTACTCCAAATACGCTAGTTTCCGTTTAAAATTTTATCTTCAGTACAAGAATGTTTGTTTATTACTCGAAATATATTTGTTGTCTACTTTTAAAGGTTTATTCACGTTAAATCAATTGTAAGTTGACTTATTATATCGTAAGTGGTGCCTGAAGATAGTTTTCCTCATAAATACATTTTTAAAGCGGTTTGTTATTTAGGTATTTTGTCGCTCCTAAAAAATTCTTTAGATTAAAAAGACAGTTGTTATACTGAGGGAAGAGTAATCCGTTTATTATGACGACGTTTTTACAATAGTTTGTAAACATTTACAAACCATTAATAAACTTATGATCGAATTTTTAATTACAAACTGTTTGTAAATATGTAATTCATTTTTTTAATGAATTTTGATTGTAATTGATTTGTGTGTGTGTGTGTGTGTGTGTGTGTGTGTGTGTGTGTGTGTGTTTGTGTGTGTGTGTGTGTGTGTGTGTGTGTGTGTGTGTGTGTTATATGAAAGATCTGTGTACATTTAATATTTACTTACCTTCCTTGTATACCATTTTCTCTATGTACTTATTACCTTGTCTTATTCAGTAATTTATAAGGAATTCTTTAAAATATCTAAAATGTTCTATTTTAGTAAATTGTGTTCCTTAAGACGTTCGTCGATACATCTCTCTTAGTGAATAAAATATAAGGTCTTACCACTAGCACGAATGTATAATTAAAGAAAAATTGATCTTTACTTAGACAAAAAAAATCATTCTAATCACTGATAATGATTTCCTAGTTTGGTCGAAATTGTTTTGTCTCATTGAGTTTTTAAAGAATTTAATTTAATTGCATATTCGTGCGTGTAAAAACTTTTCCACGAACCTCAATTTATGATTTGTCTGGTGTAACATGATGTGTTTCTGCTGTATTCAATCCCTTGTTAAATTGCATTTCAGGATAGCACATTCAAATAAAGGAATAGTAGGGCATGCAATAATGAAAACAATTGAACAAAAAATACAGTTTTTGATTGTTTTTGGGTCGGTTTGTGACTGTCAAGCTATTTTAATATTACCGTCTAGGAATAGTTGAGCGTTGTAATACAAGCAGGGTTCGGGGAGAGACGTACGACTTCTGTAAGAGTATATAGGGTGGTTGTAGTGTCACATGCTCACAATAGTATATCTAAACTAGACATACTCTCTATCGGGGTCATCAAGATGTGTCTTCCAGTCACACCCTTTGTAAAGCAAAGATAAAGAAGGGTAGGTGGAATCGGATATGACTAGGGCGAAAGGCCGTTTTAGACTGGTATTGGAAGTTATGGAAAAGCGTGGCCAGGGCCACTAACTAAAGTAGCCCTAAAGCTCACTAGGAGGCACAATGTTACTAATAGGCCTATTCAGTAGGAGGCACAATGTTACTAATAGGCCTATTCAGTAGGAGGCATAATGTTACTAAGAGGCCTATTCAGTAGGAGGCATAATGTTACTAATAGGCCTATTCAGTAGGAGGCATAATGTTACTAATAGGCCTATTCAGTAGGAGGCATAATGATACTAATAGGCTTATTCAGTAGGAGGCATAATGTTACTAATAGGCCTATTCAGTAGGAGGCATAATGTTACTAATAGGCCTATTCAGTACGAGGCATAATGTTACTAATAGGCCTATTCAGTACGAGGCATAATGTAACTAATAGGTCTATTCAGTAGGAGGCATAATGTTACTAATAGGCCTATTCAGTAGGAGGCATAATGTTACTAATAGGCCTATTCAGTACGAGGCATAATGTTACTAATAGGCCTATTCAGTAGGAGGCATAATGTTACTAATAGGCCTATTCAGTAGGAGGCATTATGTTACTAATAGGCATATTCAGTAAGAGGCATAATGTTACTAATAGGCCTATTCAGTAGGAGGCATAATGTTACTAATAGGCCTATTCAGTAGGAGGCATAATGTTACTAATTGGCCTATTCAGTAGGAGGCATAATGTTACTAATAGGCCTATTCAGTAGGAGGCATAATGTTACTAATAGGCCTATTCAGTAGGAGGCATAATGTTACTAATTGACCTATTCAGTAGGAGGCATAATGTTACTAATAGGCCTATTCAGTACGAGGCATAATGTTACTAATAGGCCTATTCAGTAAGAGGCATAATGTTACTAATAGGCCTATTCAGTACGAGGCATAATGTTACTAATAGGCCTATTCAGTAGGAGGCATAATGTTACTAATAGGCCTATTCAGTACGAGACATAATGTTACTAATAGGCCTATTCAGTATAAGGCATAATGTTACTAATAGGCCTATTCAGTAGGAGGCATAATGTTACTAATAGGCCTATTCAGTAGGAGGCATAATGTTACTAATTGGCCTATTCAGTAGGAGGCATAATGTTACTAATAGGCCTATTCAGTAGGAGGCATAATGTTACTAATAGGCCTATTCAGTAGGAGGCATAATGTTACTAATTGACCTATTCAGTAGGAGGCATAATGTTACTAATAGGCCTATTCAGTACGAGGCATAATGTTACTAATAGGCCTATTCAGTAAGAGGCATAATGTTACTAATAGGCCTATTCAGTACGAGGCATAATGTTACTAATAGGCCTATTCAGTAGGAGGCATAATGTTACTAATAGGCCTATTCAGTACGAGACATAATGTTACTAATAGGCCTATTCAGTATAAGGCATAATGTTACTAATAGGCCTATTCAGTACGAGGCATAATGTTACTAATAGGCCTATTCAGTAGGAGGCATAATGTTACTAATAGGCCTATTCAGTAGGAGGCATAATGTTACTAATAGGCCTATTCAGTAGGAGGCATAATGTTACTAATAGGCCTATTCAGTAGGAGGCACAAAGTTACTAATAGGCCTATTCAGTAGGAGGCATAATGTTACTAATAGGAATATTCAGTAGGAGGCATAATGTTACTAATAGGCCTATTCAGTAGGAGGCACAAAGTTACTAATAGGCCTATTCAGTAGGAGGCATAATGTTACTAATAGGAATATTCAGTAGGAGGCATAATGTTACTAATAGGCCTATTCAGTAGGAGGCATAATGTTACGAATAGGCCTATCCACAATCAAGTGTTTTAGCATATATAAAAATTATAAAACGTGATAAAAATAAGATTCATTCCTTCAAATATTAAAATGTGTCTTAAAATCCAGGTTAATTGAATGAATAGCAAACAAAAGCTTATTTTCAATATAAATAAATTTCAATCATTTAATAATACGCTTAATTGTTACTTGAAAGAATGTTAGCACAATAAATAAATCAAAATTTAGTAACCTAATACTGAAAACATACTGAAAAAACGTAGATTTGTTTCTGGTTTATATGTTACTTGAAGATACAATATAATGAAGTAACATTTGTTTAAATTGTAAATCAGAAACAGTAATATAAACCTCACATTAATTAAAAATGACCTCATTTTACAAACACACAATAAACTTCAAGACACCAAGGTGTCTTTGTAAAACTGAAGGCTATGCCTTAGTTACTACCTTGTACTGAACTACTACTACTGAAGTTTACTACCTTATAATATATCCATGTTACAAATAGTGCGATTGGAAATATTGCAATTTATTTTTTTCCTTCTCCACTTTTTTTGTAATTTAACTGATTTTATTTTGTACATAAGAGATAAAAGTATGTTTATGTTTATGTAAACCTACTTGGTATTGGTCAGCTAGAACAAAACTCGAAGCTAGGTTACAGAATGTGCCCATTGTTTCTGTAACCTGATCATAAGTGCTAGGGTTAGGACATAAAAAATCGATATTCGATATTATCAATTAAGCTACCAAATAATATCGATATCTAGATACTATAGTTATAAGCAATCGATATATAGGTACAAAAAAATTTCATTTATTATAAAGAGAGATGTAATGTTTGTAAGAAAATTAAAATCAGTAGCCAAATGAAGAAAAACTTATTTATGATTTATTTATGTAAATATTTTTAAATACATTTTCAAAGAATAAAAACTGAAATTTACATAACAATTATTTATATTTTGTTGTTTTCATTATAAAATGAAAATTGTCTTTCCTAAAATTTTCCTCCAAGAGAGCCCAAGAATAAAGCAAGGTTAAACCGATTGATAAAATCTTTTTACATGATAAAAAATTTCGAAATTAAACCGTCATGTGACCCGTGATTTTTTATGTAGTTAACGTCAAGATACAACCAATAATACTGTTTATTTTCTCTATAATTCAAATGTAAATAATTCACCTCGAAATATCGATGTTTTCGATGTATCAAACATGACGATATCGATAAAAATATCGCAAATCCATATCCGATATGTCGATATTTCGATTTATCGCTTTTCGATGTCCCAACCTTATTAAATAAAATTCAGTTTAAATATATTTTTTCAACTGCAAACAATACAACTTGCATTAACTATTTACTGACAACGAGTTCGAAGTAAAAGAAGAAGACTTCAAATATTTTCAGAAGAGTAATACTTTTCAGATTTGATAAAAAATGTACTCATTTTTCCAATAACGCTTGCCTCTGTTACGGTCCAAGATTAACAGCCGTAATGACTTCACGCAGGTTGTGATACATTGAAGCCCCCCCCTCCATTGTCAACAGCTGTGTCTCTGATGAGTTGTGTTTTATCTGCGTGTCTACGATGCCTGTTTGTCCAATGAAAACATCGCCACACGTGCTGTTTATTTGAAGTGCTTTATGGTGAAGAGAAGCGATTAAATATTAAACAGAACATTAAATATCTGGTTACATTTTATTTTGGCGGCTTTCCAACTAATTAGTTGACGCACTTTAATGACAACTTCCCAATGCGGCAGCCAATGGGCTTTCAGGCAACTTCTAATAACAGGCTAAGTGACAGTTTTTGTCTATATGACAACTAATGCACTCCTATGGCAACTTCAAAAGACGTCGGCTGATACTCTTCTACAGCAACTTATAGGTTTGTTGTTTCTAATGACAGATTGTCAATATATAAGAGCATAGGATTCTATTCTATGGCAATTTGCCAAATTATCTGTCTGAGGTCTTTCGTTGGCAACTTCATAAGACCTTAGCTGTTACATTTCTACTGCAGTTTTCCTACTCGTTAAGTGAAATCTTATAGTCCTAATTTGTCAAATAGAAAATTAAGTTAATCCGTCATTTATGATAATTAATATGTCGTCTAATTGCTAAATAGCAGCCGATGGTGGTTTGGCAACTCTACGCTAGGCTCGTTTTAGTCGTAACTTGTCGATACGTTAGCTGATGGGTTTCCACAGCAACTAGCCGATGCGCTTCTATGGCAGGCTTCCAAGAAATCAGCTGTTAAGCCTTCAAGGAATTTTGCCAAGGAGTCAGTTGTAATGTTTCTACACTTTAGCTACTGTAGAAAGCAGAATAAGGTTAGCATATTAGAATTTAAAACTATTATTAACGACAATTAAAATTATCGTCATTGATTGTTTTATAATCTGATAATAAAGATAACCTTTTTATGAAATTTGGGTTTCCATTGAAATAATATATATTAAATTATTTCGTATTAAAAAATTTGTAATGAGTTTCTAATATATTTCCAAGCACCATCAACGTTTATACTTGAGAGTCTATCGAGGTAGATACGCCCATCATGTAACCAGGTTAGAAACACTACCCCTTAACAATAACGTGTTGGCTTGCCTCTCACTATCTCTACACTTATAAACCATGGTAAATAAACAAATTTTTAATGCACAATACACAACACCTACATCCAATTAAAAACAAACCGTTTAGGTTGTATTTTACCAATACACCAATATACAATTATAGCAAGCCTAAATTATCCTATTTGTTTCCCACTTTCTATTACTTTGTAGTTGATTTCAATCCTAATTTTTATGTTTTAACTTTTAGAAAAGTTACCACCATAATTACATTCATGATATAGCGAGAAAGTGAGGAAAATACTTGAAATAATAATTAATAGAAGACGTTATGAAATATGTAAAAATGTTTATCATTTTCCGTGAACACTAGCTATGGAATCAATCATTTAAAAAATAAAATTATCTAAAGAGAAGCAAATGCTTTAACAAATGGCGACGTAACGACTGTAGGATAATCACTGGGGTAAAACTGTTACTACTTCACCGAAGATAATGGAATTCAAGTTTATTCGCACGTTTTTCTGGTTACATTAATAACTTTTATCTATACAGAGGGATGGAACTATTGGAGATGCAGGTTTCGCTAAATGTTAGTCACAAGAAGAAACGAAAATTTTACACAAATGTAGGTATCTAAGAATTCATTCACAAAATAATTTTATATAATAACCTTCGAGGGTTATTTCTTCTATATTTCTTCGCATATTTCGCAAATCCTTCTCCCCCCTTTCCTATAATTACTCCTTTATGACCTCGATACCCTCTTTAGAATTGTGACAATATACATGACCAATAGCTCCCGCATCTTCTTTAACTAAGTAATCGTTTTTCATCCTTTATTATTTTTATAGAAACTTCCACCAACCTAACCATGTCTTAACTTATTCAATGACGCGTCCCAATAGTCGAGTCTCAGCACCATTTCGGCAAAATAAGGTATAAGTTATCACCTCAACAAAGTTATCCTACATCGTTTCTAATGTTAGGAAAAGGTTTGTATTCCTTTACGTATGTTCCAGTCTAGGTACATAATCTACGTACTTTCACTCTAACTTTCTATAAATAACCAATTTGGGAGCGTTTTACAATAATAAATATATACTTTGGGAAACTTGTTACTTCCTTTTTAAGAATGCAGTAATCTGTGCCCTTTTTACAAACAATGATACGGTTTATACAAACCAAAGTAAAATTGCGGTTGCACGAAAGGTCGTTAGTCACAAGTAGGCTTCCAATATAATTTCCTTTTTATTTATTTATTTTTTTTTGTATGTGTTTGTCAAAACAAGTTTCATCTCATGAACTAATACTAGACTATGTATATCAAGTCTTTAAAACATAACCTTTGCATTACCTTCAGCGATAGTATAGGCTAATAATACTATACTAATAATATTATCACATACCGAAACTCAATCTTATACTTTGATTTGAAAACAGGTTTTTTTAAAAATTGATCTTATTAACGAGTCTTCTTTTAAGATTTGGTATTATCGGAATAAGCAAAGACCCACGTTTTTCACTTCAAAGCAAGAATAGCTTGCGAGAAACGTTCTTAGACGACGCCATATTCTTGTACTCGTGCGTTATTTATGGTTTCCCTCAAACATATTTTTTTATTACAGTAGGCACTCGCTAAAATTGTCACGTTGGAAAAACTCGATTGTATTGTTATTCAACCACAACTACTGTTGAATTAGAAATGAAACCAGACAATGAAATTTTATTAAAACCTATTTAAGAAAAATAACCATTCGTTATCCTTGAAGACAGAATTTATAGTAACAAAATAACCTATATTGTAAATTGCGAAATAACATATTATATTCGTTGTGTTAGTTTTGGTTTCTATGATGAAATAATTCGTGGCAAACTGTTCTAAATGGTGCCTACGCTAGAGGTGATGAATTATCGAGTACCAGATTAGCTAGTTCCTACTGCAATATAAATCTTTTAGAATGCCAAATTCGATTAGAGGTCGCAGTGCACCGCTTTAATACTGCACAACGTTCCCCATTCTGGAGTCAGAGCTCATAGTGTTATAAGCAGACTGTTGTCTATAAATAAATAAAATTCAGCCGCCGAGTGAAATCTGTTGAACTATTTTATAGAACGCAAGAGTCAACGACTTTTTTAATATTTCTTTAAAATACAATTTCATAAGTAAATTATATTTAGCTTCTGTAAATTTTAAGGAAATTTATTTTGATATAGTTTTAATTAAATACTTTAAATATCATTTAGGTTTTGTGGTTTTATTAATGGTTTCAATAAAAGTAGAGAGTTTTTTAAGTAACAAGATGGAGTTTGCACTTTTCACTATTTGGCTGTGTTTGCCTGTAATTTTTTACAGAAGCCTGAAGAGGAAAGTTGAGGCAACGGCACTGAAAAATATGGCGTCACTATCGTTACTGGCTGTCATGAAAACCGCCTGTTTTAGATTGAACTAGAAGGTGATGCCTGCCGAAACCTTGTGTAGCATATGCCTTATTAATTTAAATAATTAATGTAAAATCTTATCAAAGCATGTATGGTTTAGAAAATTGTAAGCTGGTTATTCAACTTTACGATCCGCGTTGTAGTAAGTGATTAATCAAGCAGTTTGTACATCTCAAATTAGTTCTCAAAAAAATGATAAACATTTGCTGCCGAATCTTGTATAGATGTATACCGTTCTAACTAGGAAGATTAATTAGAGGATAGTATTTCCACAAAGATAGAAAGATTCTGACCAAAATGATATTTTACAACAACTATAAGTCCAATTCTTTGCAATCCCTCCCTCTGGTTTACTTATCCATTTCTCTCATCATATGTTTTCAAAGTAGCGCGGTCCCATATGTTATAATACCTTTTTCTTCACGAAACGTTTTTTTTTCACTTCAGGTGTATTCAAAATTCCACATTATATTTTGGGATCATGACCCTACCGTTTATGTTCCTTTGGATAATTTATCATTCAGGTACTCTTTTCGATGCAACTGCATTTTATATTTTCATCTTCAATTATTCAATATTTCCATCAATCTCAGAATTTCTTTCCATAAGACATCTATAGATTTATATAGCCTTACTTTGCTTTAAAGTTTGTATAGACGTCATGTGAATTTTTTTGTATTAAACATATATCAAGAGAAGGGTCAAATAACGAGTTCAATATAGGCCTGTATAGGAGTATATACGTGTGTGAAATTAGTAGCTTTAGGTATAACAAGCACATATTTATGATGAAGAATGCTATGCTTTTTCTACACGTATTCTCTATGGTTTTAATATATTATTAACCAATTACGTTAACTGAATATATTAAATTTATGTACACAAAATATCCATTCCTTATTAATTACCTGGTCTTGCTTCCTAACCGTAGCCCAAGTTACTACAAATAGTAATCTTAAAGAACTATGAAAAACGCTTTTCATAAGCTCATAACAACTGTCAGGTTTGATTAATTTTTGAAACAATTCACTCAACAATATAATCACTAAAAACATTTACAACCTAATTTATTGGGTAATTTATTTAAAACATATAAAACCTATCTAAAATTATAATCGAAATTCAACACACGGTTAGTTTAGTTATAGAAAAGATGTTCACAAAGCTGTACAGTACGGAGAAGAATGTTTATTGTGCGCGAGAGTGAAAAAGCAAGTTAATACATTTCACGCTTCTATTTATCTTTCATTTACTTTATGCGATCTAACATGTTTGAAACGATTTGAAAATGTTTTATTTAAGATTTATCTTTTAGGAAAGTTTATTTTTAGGTGTTAGATTTTTAGTGGTTTTTAGGTCGGTCTGTATTTTTTTAATATTTTCTCTACATTATGTTGTGTCGATACTTTAGAAATTAGATTAGGGCCAGTACTCTGCAACCGCTATTAACACACCTCTCTCTAGTACATTGCATACGTGTCTATACGATGCTGTATCTGGGAACACAACTCTATTCACTTGTGTAGGGTTGTTATCAATAGTGGTTTACCACTACCATTTGCTTTATCAGGTTACATTTGTCTTTACTTTGGTCATGTTATCTATCTGCATCTCAACCCACTCTTGCACACTTTTATAAACTACGTTAATGAGGCAAAACATTTTGTATCTTTACCTTAAATACTTACTCCATCGTCAGAGGTTTAATTCTGGGGATTGAAATGTGGTTAAAATATCATAATAGTTACTTCGTCATCAGAGGTTTAATGCTGGGGATTAAAATGTGGTAAAAATATCAAAATAGTTACTTCGTCGTCAGAGATTTAATTCTGGGGATTGAAATGTGGTCAAAATATCAATATAGTTACTTCGTCATCAGAGGTTTAATTCTGGGAATTGAAATGAGGTCAAAATATCAAAATAGTTACCTCGTCATCAGAGGTTTAATTCTGGGGATTGAAATGTGGTCAAAATATCAAAATAGTTACTTCGTCATCAGAGGTTTAATTCTGGGGATTGAAATGTGGCCAAAATATCAAAATAGTTACCTCGTCATCAGAGGTTTAATTCTGGGGATTGAAATGTGGTCAAAATATCAGAATAGTTACTTCGTCATCAGAGGTTTAATTCTGGGGATTGAAATGTGGCCAAAATATCAAAATAGTTACCTCGTCATCAGAGGTTTAATTCTGGGGATTGAAATGTGGTCAAAATATCAAAATAGTTACTTCGTCATCAGAGGTTTAATTCTGGGAATTGAAATGTGGTCAAAATATCAAAATACTTACTTCGTCATCAGAGGTTTAATTCTGGGAATTGAAATGTGGTCAAAATATCATAATAGTTACTACGTCATCAGAGGTTTAATTCTGGGAATTGAAATGTGGTCAAAATATCATAATAGTTACTTCGTCGTCAGAGGTTTAATGCTGGGGATTGAAATGTGGTCAAAATATCATAATAGTTACTTCGTCATCAGAGGTTTAATTCTGGGAATTGAAATGTGGTCAAAATATCATAATAGTTACTTCGTCATCAGAGGTTTAATGCTGGGGATTGAAATGTGGTCAAAATATCAAAATAGTTACTTCGTCGTCAGAGATTTAATTCTGGGGATTGAAATGTGGTCAAAATATCAAAATAGTTACTTCGTCGTCAGAGGTTTAATGCTGGGGATTGAAATGTGGTCAAAATATCAAAATAGTTACTTCGTCATCAGAAGTTTAATCCTGGGGATTGAAATGTGGGCAACATATTTTTGTATAATAATCTTTTTGAGGCGATGCCTGGAACATACGCTTCTGAGTTACTAACCATTCCATTGTATATTCTACTATATCCGCCACCTCAGCTATAGTAAAATCACCATGTGAAAAATCACTGGACTGTATGGAAGTTGGACAGAATAGCGTATTTGCCGGAAAATGACGCCGCAGAAGGAGTTAGGCTAGTATCGCGTTGTAAAAGCCTCCGCTTGGTTCCAGAACTCAAACTGAATCCCCTTTCGTCTTAAAACAACTCAGTGACTTCCAGATTTCATTTCAAGTCCCATTTTTCTGTTTAAACGTTAAAGAAGTAGCCGTACTCTATATAACTCATATGAACTATAATTGAATGGTTATGGCTTGTCCAGCGCGACAACATCTAAATGTTCAGAATCAGTGGGGAGTCATGAGGTTGTGCCCTCAAAAGTAGAAAATAACTCTGAATTTGTCATAAAACTAGATTCCCCTGATAAAAGAGTCAAAATCATGCGTTGCTATCCAAAAACCTTAATAATTACCTAACCTTTCATTTAAGAACGGTAAACTTCTGTATTTTCAAATTTTGCCTCAATTTCTTTCAACAGACCTCGAGAAAACTACGTATACCGACCGTCCCTAAAAAAATATACTCTTAGTATATCACTCCCCTAAAACTTTAGACTGTGTGTTTGCCTTTGAAGCTGCAGAATTAGCACTATGAAACGAACGAATTGGCCTCATAATTAATCCGTGTAACAATCGGTCCTTAATTGCTTGAACAAATGAGAACTGTGTATTTAATTCAACAATTTGTTTTAGGAAAGACTATTCAAATAGTATAATTTATCATAGAGTCATAAATTGTATCAGTAGCAGTCATCAGAAGAGGATTATTTTGGTTGGTGTCTAACAAGTGATTACGCAACCGGTTGTGTGCAAATAATTAAAATGAATTATATGTTTCAGACAGATTGACGGTTTTATATGGCTATACTTGCAGTTTAATTTAGAAATAAGGTTTAATTTAAAAAAAAGATTTTTAAAAATAACCAATACTGCAGACATAAATTTTACCTCTTTCTAAGTATCCAACAAAACATTATCTTTCCAAACACAGACTATACATTTTCCTGATTAGAACTAGGAAAGTCTGTTTAATCAAAATAAAACGACCAGGAGAAAAGGTTTAATTTATATGTCGGGGGGAGGGGGTTATTATTCAAAGCAATTGATAGCGGGGTTATATATCAGGCTTGGTCGAAAGGTCGAGTCACAAATCATGGCTGAAAGTAAATAAGCCGTATTGGCGGAGCTTGTTTTATATTTCTTCTTCTTCTGCCTTATCTGTGACAGAAGGAAAGCGTGTTTTATGATAAATTGTCTTTGCAGCGCATCCTGCTATTGTACACATTTTTATTTTTGTCTTATCTTGGCGAGAGTTGACGCTTTTATGTGAATAATTGTTACAAAATTATGTGGAGCATAAAGAGAAATGTTTACGGAAATAATCTTATAGTTGTTCCAAAATAAAAATAGTGAACTGTTGAATTAATGTCGGGATATCAAAAAATTAATTAATATACATGTATATATTATTATATTATTATATGTATGCATTTAATGGTACATGACATCGGATGTTTTTCGTTATCTCCTTTTGGAGATACCTAAAACTTTCGATGGCATGTACTATGGAATTTTTAAATTTTCCGTCGGGCGCAGCTGAAGCGCGTATAATACACATACACATATATATATACACACACGTGACATCACTCATGCACACTCAGACATTACACATACTGACATTACACAAGTATAAATTTTTAAAATTGTTGGTGATATTTTCAATTTATTAAAAAAAATTCCAAGATATGATATTATTTAAAGGCTATTTTTATAAAAATAAATTAAAAAATTTATTTTGTTTCCACCGATAAAATTAAAAAACAATAAAATAAAAGGAAGTTTTCTATTCTCAGGAGGGGCGCCCCCTGCTGGATTCGCCACTGATTTAACTGAGGTTCACATTATGACATTCACCAAATTTAACTAGGTACTATTACTATTGTTACTAAAACTCATAGGTACAAAAAAAAACGGCTGTCGCCAGCCGCCCCCTCGAGGCTTCGCCCATAGGGACGTGTCTAGTGTGCCTAATGGTAAGTCCGCCACTCTTATATATATATATATATATATATATATATATATATATATATATATATATATATATATATATATATATATTCGGACGTATTTCCGTGTAATCCAAGATTTCGGTAATCTGAGGGGTCTCGGTACAATCTACCTGGAAATATCGAGACTCTACTGTATATATATGTTGTGTGTGTGTAAATTGAAAATTTTACGTTGGTTAAAGAAACAGCTAACTCAGAACAGCGGCCAACCTTAAACACTGCAAGATATATAAATCTTTTTTTGTCAGTACATTTTAAGAAGTATAATACGCACAGATACGTAGGCAGAATACGAGTTATGTTATATGATACAAAACTGTAAGAATAAAACTTAATGAAGTATTCAAAAGACGGAATGGAATCATTCTGATGGTCAAATCCAGCCGTACTGATTAGCGTGCATAATTATGGATAATTTTAATATCAGTCAAATTTTCATAGATTATCCAGAGTAGGATTGTTATTGCAATTAATTACGAGGATTAGGAATGGGATAGAAAGTATCTTGAAATGAGTTAGAGGAAATTTGGCGTTCATGAAATATGCATGATTTCAATTGGATTAATAAGAATATATCCACTCGCACCATCCTTTTTTTGAGAGAAAAAAAATGAACAGACGAATGATGAGTAAAAATGGGACTCAGGATGCGACTTAATGTTCACTCGAGAATAATGGTAGGGTTGAGAAGAGATTCTGAATGCTTCTGGGAGTGGAATAGACTCAGTAGGTGATTCCTGTGCTCTGTACCTTACGATGGTTAATTTGATTAAACTAGTTACTTACAGAACCTTTAGCTTAATTAACTTTTTTTAAAGTTATTTAGACGAAACGTTTATTGTTTTTAAGTTTTTTAAAATTTGCTTAAATTTGAAGTTTGGCGAGGCATTACCTAATTTGATCAATTCATTAATGCTCATCGATCTCCATTAACAATACAAACCACGATAATAAAACACTTAAGGATGACAAGAATTGATTATTTTACAAATTGAAATGTCAATGGAAATTGCCATAGTTTAAACTTTCTCTAATAGATGCCGCTAGATCCATTGCGTACTATATTCCATTGCAGAACTTTTATTCTAAGTTACAATGTGTTTGGTGAAGAATGGAGGAAAACCATTCAGGTTTTCATTTCTAGCTGCCACCACTAGCTGTTTTGTCTTAGTGTATTTTACATAAGTTACAAAAGCTTAACTTTTACAGTTAACTTATACATTTTAATCCAAATTTTTTGTTTGTGGAAAATACACAAATTGTATGTATCATTTGTATTGTATTTTGCCGCTTTACACTTTTACGTTTTATTCTGTAGCTGCCTCTCTCCTATTCAAGTTGTACTTGATCTTTTATTTGTTCCACTAGACCCATTACCTCTCTTGACAACATCCAAATACGTTCTCCCTCCTACTAAATTTAGGTCACCATTTCGTAACTAAAAGCGCTCAAACTAACGATATTTCACCGTGTGACAAAAAAGTTACATCTATACAGAGCTAGACAAGAAAGGTAAAACATGGTCTTGGAAGTAAATGACGTCTTCGCCTTATTCTATCGAACTGATCGGAATACAAAATTGCACACTAAATGCCTAAATGCATTACTGACAACGTATCTTCACGAGGCTCTTGCACTCAAGCGAGAAAACCTCCTCTAGTTAGCTCTATTGTCTTCAAAACTATATAGTTTTCCCACATTTTTTTAATCACGCCAACTGGTTTTATAATTGTTTCTTTCCGTAAGAATTTCTTATATCATTTGAGAAAGACAGTCGTTTAGACAAAGTTTGCATTTGCACTTCACATTTACAATTTTTAAATCGTTAACAGAAAACACACAGGTACACAACAATTTCATTATAAATATATCTTAAATATATTTTCATAAAACTGTATTTCGGCTATAAATTGTAGCTGCTTAGTGTACCTTATGCATTTTGTCACATTAATCTAATAATATAAAAGTGATACATAAACAATACGTCATATTTATATATGAAGGCTTATACATTACAAAATATGGAACAAGCTGATTACTCTATGTGTAACCCTTGATGAAGACAACATTGTTTCCGAAATCAGTATAACTCTGACTAAAGCTTTTACCGTTAGAATGTGTATGTATTTTTGTTTTATTTATTATATACTCTTCTTTAATGAAACAAGCTAAAGATTAATAATAAATACACAAAAACCTCTTAACCACAAACTTTCTTTAATTTACCCTAATGTACATTTCAGTTACAAAGTAACCATCCTCAGAGGGATAACATACAAAGACTGTCTTTGTCTTTGTCAGTCTTTGTATGTTATCCCTCTGAGGATGGTTACCTTGTAACTGAAATGTACATTAGGGTAAATTAAAGAAAGTTTGTGGTTAAGAGGTTTTTGTGTATTTATTATTAAATTCAACCACAGTATATTCCTAATAAATAGTAAGCTAAAGATTAAAACCTCTCATAGGCTACTTATCATTAGTAATAATTATTTATAAATATACCGAAATAATTTCTTCTAATATCACAAAATGAACAGACACAATAACAGAGAGAAGTCGTGTTCGGCACATTGTTAGAATAGCAATTGGCAGGTAATATGTATGTATGAATGGAGCCAAAGTGAATAGCTAACGAGCTTCGAATCACGACTGTTATAAATCACCGAATGGATTAATTACACCTTAAATCGATCCATGGAGCACGTGTCTGCTCAGGAACAATGCGGAGGCAACAAAACTAACCGAAATTAATGGAAACAGAGTACTTAACCTCTCGAGACCCTCCTTGGCGCGAGATATCGATTGCTGCCTGGCGCGCAACTGTATTTCACATTTATTGTAAGAAAATGAAACCTCCGACAGCTTTATAAGCTTGAGTATTCTTTTATGGCGTCTTAGTGTAACGTACGGTTTGAAGAAGTAACTTTCTGTTATATAGTGTTGTACTTTAGTTTTAATATACCCGCTTGAATCTTTTGTTGGACATGGAGAAGGTTCTGAAAAATATTCCCACAAATCCAAATAAAAAATGTATTGTTAACAATTTTTTCCATATTGTTATCCATAATAAAATAATTTTACGAGGTAGCATGAATTCGCATATCAATTATAAAAACCTTTGACTATAAAGAAAGTATAAACAATGGTTCCACCCTTCTGTACTTTCTACTAAGTTAGTATATAATCTTACCCACGTATGCATTAATACTACATACATAATCAAACGTTCTCACATGCATGTATTGTTGGTTTGTAATTTCGAGGTAATTGTTCAGATTAATACTAAGTTTGCCACTACGTTTAGTCAAAGAAGGGCTCGCGATTTTATAAAACCAACTCTTCTGTAGAAGAACAATGTTTAAACTGACTGAACCGAGTATTAAGCAATAGAAGCGAGTGCACTATTTACGTCATGTGGTCCAATATATTATATACAATAGCGAATATATAAATTCGGTGTTAGATAAATGCTATGAAACATACAATGTACAAAACATTCTAGTTACACCAAAAATAAATACACTGTTTGTTGACCAAGCAAGTAGAGTGTAAAATACAATGACTGCTTTCGGAATGAAGTTTGTCAACGAAACAGACATGTCTCGTTACTATTTTTATACTTCCGAATAAATGTTTTCTACAGAGTTTTAAATTCATAATTTATTTATGAAATAGAAAATTATTGTTTAGTGTTAAAGTTAGTAGATTTGTAAAAAATATAAATATTTCTTGTCTACACATGATCGAAAAAGACAAACATAATATACCTGGAGAAAGAACTCTACAAAAAACAAACAAAATTGAAAAACAGATTGTCGACGGCCCCAAAATTTACATTTCTAAAAGAAAGTAGAACACAATTTCATTGGGTAATACACACGAACATTTAAAATCAATTCGTTTTGTTAAGAAGAGCACTGGGACCGAACTAGCAAGTATTCAGTTTGCCTACAATAATTAGTTTAAAGAATTGTTTAAAGCTAAAATAATATTTAATAATGCACAAGGTGAATGTAAGCGTTAATCAAGAGTGTTTCGTATGGCTTGCAATAATAGAAGCCACTTTACTAGTTAACATATTGCCTTTAGTAGACCTTTTTTTAAGTAAAATCTATCCTAACTAGATTCTTTGTGACTATATTCTAATGTCGAATAGAATAGTGTTCTGTAGAATTAAACAAACATAATTTGGAAGTTTTGTGTGTATTGTGAAGTGAAGTTACTTTTGATTTTTCCAAAATTTAAAATTTGTTGTTGCTGCTACCAAGGATTTAAATTTTTTCCCCTGTTTCTAAAGACTTCCTGCATCGCTATGTATGATGCTTTTCAATATTAACTATATTTTGAAATAAAATATATATCCATTAGTTTCTTAGAAATACAGAGTGTGAGTTCCAATGCTGGATTTGTGAGTTCAAATCCATTAGTTTTTTTATTTGTATGAGTGGGCACATTTGTGCTTGAATCGAATATTGTATAAGGGTAAAGTAATACCGCTTCCTTAAAAACCTTAAAATACATTAATAGATAGCAAATGCGTCTATATGTTTTTATAATTTAAAGTACCATATATCCTATAATAACTATATATAGTATAACATAGTGCTACGTTAATAAAAAAATACCTGATATTTTAATTTTCACGGCAAAGCGAGATGAGATTTTTTATGGGGTGTGGCTAACTAATAATATGTTTGTTTAGTGTATCTGAAGACTTTCTGTATCGCCAGATAAAACAATATTCCAGTTTAAATTAAATGTAGGACCAATCCAATAGCAACTGTCTACCTACTAAAAGGGTATTTTAATACAAATCAGAAATAAAATAAAAATATATTAATAGATAAATTTAAAGTTTTAAAAGTGCCCCTAGGAAGTGTTAGTTAATATTTCTATTTCGAATTTTAGCATTCTGAATATACTAAAAAATAAATTATTTGTTATTTTTTAAAGGAAACCAAATAATACAACTTGATTTTGTTATAATTTTTTAAATATTAATTAAAATTATTTGAGCTCATTAAATTTCCTCCACTTATTTTTACTCTCACTTGCCTTTTTTTTACTGAAGGTCATGTTTAAAGGTCATGTTTTAAAAAACATAATAGCTGTAAAAGAAAATAAATAAATAATTAGATAATAGAATTAAAAAAAAATAAATAAATAATTGTTATTTTCCAATTAGCTTTGAGTTTTTTTTATGTATAGTTAGTTTCACTGGGTGTCCAGTTATAGTCTCTAAGTCAGGAGTGTCTCTCAAAGAATCCATAATCCCGATAAAAACCTAACAATGTTTCAGATAAATTTATTGTTTGCGTGCTGATAAATTAAATGTAGGCTATATTGTTTAGTTATAGAATTCTAATAGTAAAATTACTAACATGATTTTACGCTACTATTGAAGAAATAGCGTTATTTTTTTAAATTTTCTCAAGAGGTTTTTTATGTTCTTAAAAATTATTAAATTTTTTTACGTTTTGAGTTTATGTATGATTGGTTGTTTTGTCGATAAACGTTTTTAGTATTAATAACAATATTTGATTTGTAGCTTTGTTTTATTAATTGTGGCTGAAATCAAATTTCTATCAATTGTTGCTAATTGGTTTTGTTATAAATTTAGGAGTTGGTTCTACCGAGAGGTTTATTCCATGAGCTACAGGTATCGGACCAGAGTTCGATTTAAATGGATAAACCATTACTTTTCTGCGCACAAGGAGAGGTTTAACGTTATAGGGCAAGAGCAGAAAGGAGACGTGTTGGTCGGAGGTATGATAATAGAAAAGGGTTGATGGTAGCAGGAAATTTCCGTAGGAGTACACAAGTCTGGTTACGACAGAGTGTAGGGTTACTTCAAGTTCGTCATCCTGCATGTTTGATACCACGATGTCCCTCCTGTCTGAGTCCTATTCAAGAGAATTTTATGTTTTTATCTTAACCCTACCTATATTCACGATAGTTTAATGTCTTTCAAGGCCGATAAAAGTCGTATTGTTCAACCGTTAAAACTAAATACAAAAATAAAATTTATGATGAGCAAATACATACAAAATATTTACAATTAAAGTGAAATATATTTTTATTTATTAATATAGTCGACCCCTAATTTCATTGGCTTGATAACTCACTCAACTTGCACTTCTGTCCTCTTCAAGCATCCATAATTTTTTTTTTACTTTTTAGTACAGTTACCAGAAAATATCGGAACTTATATATAATAAAAGAGTATAGAGAGTTAGATATTGTTTTAAAATTTTTCTTTGTACTTTGTACCAATAAACTGTAGCCCAGTCATTTCCCCGTTGGCGCTCACTTGCCACAGCCATAAAACAAGGACTAAAGCTTGATAAACTACTCCCACTCACCCTGCTCTTAGTTACTGTACGCGCTAATGACCCACGCTGCAGAATCTATTTCAAAAGTCATTTTGTACACTTTTAAAACCCATTTGGAAGGAAATTATTTTAGCGTTAAAAATACTTGCCTTTTAATTAAACGCAGCATTTATCAAGTAATAGAGACAGTATACCCTGACTGATGAGTTGGCGATATATTTGCGACAATGTGTTTCTTCCAGTTAGACATACATCATGAATGTTTGGCTTTGACAATTATTTTGAAACAAAAAGTAAGTGTTATTACAGATTTGTAATTCATGTATTATACTCTTCAAACAATAATGTTAATAAAGATAAACTAGTTTGGGTAAAATTTTAACATGTCGACCAAGGAATCACTGGTAATATAGCTGCCCAATTGCTTAGGATGTACTCCCTTCTATTCTATTGCTTATACTCGCTTCTATTGTATTTTAATATTGTATTCTCTTCTAATGATTATATCATGATTTTAGATAGTTTGAACATTTCATCAGTAGTAGGAAAGTGTAAAGAGTTTGGGATATTTCCATAAATATCATGTTTTAAAATGTTGTTTTTTTTATCTAAAATTCCAATAATAAAATTTCTTGTACTTTTGTATTACACAATTTTTACATCGAGTCATTTATCAGACTCAACAACGATCCTTTGGACATATTAAGTGACTACTTGTTTCGCTTACGGTTAAAGGTCAAACAGATTTAGCATTTTATATTATATAAGATTTTCATAGCAAAATGATTATTTAAAATTTACAAACAGTAGGAAATCACGTAGATCCTAATCTATCTTTTATCAGCGTGTCGTTAAGTTAAATGCATCTACTTTGTATTTAATAAAAATGCGCCCAGCATCTGACGTTGTAACTGCAGCTTGCCTTGGGATTTGACATTGATGTGTCAACCAATCAATGTTTCTCCAATACAGCGGGAGCTGTCTCTATTGTGGAAAGGGATTAATATTAAACACCACTGTGTGATAAAAACTTATTTCACACCGCATGTGCTGATCAGAAAATACATAGTATTTAAATGTGTATTTGGTATGCTCTATCATACGCGCGTACAAGTGCGTGCGTGTCTGTGTGAGTGCGCGTGGGTATCTATCTATCTATATATATATATATATAAGTTATATGAACATTTTATGTGAACATTTCATAATTAAATGCGTGCTAGGAAAATTCCTGCTTACGCAGCTTTTGTATTATATAGGTGGTGAGAACAGAGCCCCGGCAGTGTGTAAGTCGCCTCTGTATCGCACAGACGTTTTCCGCTCCAACTGTATGTACATCAGTTGTATTTGAATTGTTTTATTAAGTATAATTTATGTAACAGTTTTCCAAATTAATTGTTTATTAAATTGAACAAAGGTTTGTAAAAATAAAATCATTTTTTTAAAACCTTTCGTGCTTAATATAACACGTAACTTATATATATATATATATATATATATATATATATATATATATATTTATTTATTTATTTATATATATATATATATATATATGTGTGTGTGTGTGTGTGTGTGTGTGTGTGTGTGTGTGTGTGTGTGTGTGTGCGTGCGTGTGTGTGTGTGTGTGTATGTTTGTGTACGGGGTGGTGTATATGTATTTGTGTAAGTGGGCACATTTGTGCTTGTATCGAATATTGTTTGAGGGTAAAGTAATATATCTGCTTCCTTAAAAACTGCCTCCTAAAAAACATTATTAGACAGCAACGGCGTCTATATATTTTTATAACGTAAAATATCATTAATAATACAATATCATCAAGCTACTAAAATATATATAAAGTTATTCGGACAATAAATCGTACCATATTTCTTACGAGTTTGATAATAATTTTATAAGAGAGTTTGTGAAAACAAATGAAGTTAAATTTTCAAGTTAATCGTTAAAAACTATTTAAAACTTGTGTCTAGCTCTGAGAAAATTCAAGTTTTAAAATCTCCTTAAAAGTTGAAGAATAATATAGTTTGGGAAAATTGAGCAGTTTTTTCAC
>JBAIZL010000004.1:86574731-86614731 GCA_036971475.1 Prosapia bicincta | reverse complement strand
ATATGACGAGAATTTGACCATCCGCCAGATATCGCGAGTGTGCTTATTTACTAGTTTAATGTGCGTGTTTATAGTAATACTACATTTTAAATATATACTTATCACTCGTATATAGTTTTGGGATATTTTTAGAAAACAAAATTGTTTTGGAAGAGAGAAACGTGGTAAAAACTTCAACATATAAAATGTACTGTATTGATTATATTATAAATAGAATTGATTATTTAATATCGTGTTCAACTTTGTTCTTTTTCAACTATCTTTTCATTGTTTTTATATCTCTCCTTATTTCCTTCCACTCCACTATCAGCAAAGAATGTTGTTTCCTCCTCACTCCTATCTGTTTTGAACTATCTTTCTTTTTCTCTCTTCTTGTAATATAACGTAGGTAGTGGACACTATAGAGTGGGAGAACTTACGTATGAGCGATGCAACGCTATGATGTAGCCCTGTGTGAAAAATCGAAGAGTTTATTTCCCTGTATCAAGGCAATTTATTATTTACAATTCATTTTACTATTTTAAAATTAAACAAACAAATTGGTTTACGATGTCTTATTCTTTCTTAAATTGGAAGATAGAGAATTTGCTTATATTTCCGTATATTTAACTAACCTTTTCAATCACATTTTTCCCACACTTAATACCCTTTTATTTACGTTCAAACAAGTGTGTCAATTGATCCCAATAGATTTAACATAGTTTTTATGTATTTGAACATTTTAGATCTTGCAATTTACTTGACTTCATTAATACCTTATTCCTGGCAAAAATATTTCAGAATATTTAAAAAAATTTTAAAGTTTATGGATGAAGTTTAAAGATTTAAGGACTAGTTTCAAAACAAAACAACAAACAATTACTAACCTTTTTTATACGGCGAACCAAAAGTCTTCGAAATGTTAACCTTGGGTCTCAACACACCACTATTTTTTTTTACCATAAGCTCCTTGGCTCTGTTCACGCTGAAAGCAGTCCTGTGCACATTGGTTTCCTATTAACTTTATTTCTAATTCGGGGAACCAATTACTGTTTCTGAGATATAGCTTACTGCTGCAAAGCGACTATGTTAGGGTTTAAAAGTGAATTAGATCAAAACATCACTGGTGTTGAGCGACAGATAAGAGTTTGCGTTCTCTTGGTGAACAACCCAATTGTTGATCTTGGCAAAAACACGGCACACTCGATTATACGAAACAGTGGGGACTTCCAGCGTAAAAGTGACTTGTGATGGTCTCTCCTGCTGTAAAACAGTCTTTGTAGATCATTTCGTTGAAATCGTAGAAATCAATTACCATGCTCTTAACGCAACTCTTTAGAGGATTTAAAGAGGAAGCGGTGTGCTAATCAGCATTTTACCGCTTCTTTACAACGTCATACCCAGACTACATCACCAGCAACACATTATAAAAAAACTGGATTAGTCTATTCAAAACTTCATTCTCAGCCAGACCTTCTATTCGTCAATCAGAACTTTGGGAACAAGTTTGGTACACACTGTTCTTAGTAACACCTTTACCCCCCCCCCGCAATCTAACGCTACGATGATGGTGAGTGATTAAAGGTTCACAGACACTTTTACCAGATTTTCATCATTACTTATTGTTGGAGATATCTCAGTCTGGTAAACAACAACGATGTTCTCAGGGCCTACTTTAAACCTTATATTTTTCAGGAGGTTCTTATGCACTGGTTTTTCTTTGCAGGCTTTTAAATTAATGCTAATAGTCTGTAGTTGTTTCATTTCAGTTTCGCACAAAACCTTATTGGATATCATTGGTCCTAATTAGGCTGTATTTGGACAGGTATCACTGACTCTGTCTCCAACTGTCGCTTATGTTGACAGTTTCCTCCAGCTCTATAGTAATTTATTGATGGAACGTCATGCCCCACCTCAGGAAAAAATCAGTCCTTAAATTCTGTGGCCTCATAACGTATGTAACCTCCTTTTAAAGCACTCTTCTAAATGGTATTATCTTTGTTTTCATACTTCCGAAATGACATCTGCTTGTATTTTGACACCATCTGGCCATTTGTTCTTGTTGAGCTGTCTGATGTAAGTAACGTTTGTAAAAATTTCGTACTTAAAAGTCTAATCAACATCTCTAGTGTCAGTTTAACTTTGAAATTTCATTTCCTCAATATCAAGGGTAATTATTTTATTATTTTATCTACATAGTTTTAAAATACCCGTGCTCATAACCAAGCAATGTCTTTACGAAGCAATAAAACTGATTGTTTTATTTCATCAAAAACACTGTATTTTGAGATACACTTTCAGTGAATCAAAAGACATTACTATGATAACATTATATTTGATTTCGGAATGGAACACGCCCGTTTAAGGAACTATACGTGACGTGTTTTGTTGTTGTTCATGTATATATATATATATATATATATATATATATATATATATATATATATATATATATATTTATATATTTGCTCTGCAACATTGTTTTCTTGTATTCATTTATCACTTTCACTATATGTACTTAAACAAGAATCTTACTTGGTATGTATGCGAGTTAATTTTCAGAGATTGGTAGTATCTCCATCATCAAGCATCACTGACCGGGGGTTGTAGTAGACTGTGAGCTGTGTGGAATTCCCGTTGTCACAAGGTGTGGTGTACCGTTATTGTTCTATTTTCGAAACCACTGTAATTTGGGAGTCTTTTCAAGTTTGTCTTGTGGTTAATTTTGCCTATTAGGTTGAATAATTTATCGTTTATTGGATTTTATTTGTATTTGTTCGTTTATGATACTATTTTTATATTTATAAATTTGTAGTTGTTCCCAGATTGTCATTTTGAGGCCTTTTTGTTCTTTTTTTTATTATGTGTACGTTTTTTAATGTGGGGAATGTGTGTTTGTTTTTGATCGCATTTGTAGCTAAGTTTGAGTTATAAGTTTCAGATTTGATGTATGCATTGAGGTGTTCTTGATATCTGACTTTTAATTTCTTTTTGTTTGGCCTATGTATATTTTATTACAGTCTTGGTATTCGATTTTGTATATTCCATTTTTAAGTGTGGGACATATTTTTTCCGGTTGATTTATTTTATTGATTATGTCTCTTGTGTTTTTGTAAGCTATGTTAATATTACTTTTCTTTTAGTGTTTAAATTATTCGTTTTATGCTGTACCCTGTATATGTGAATGTGGCCCATTTTGTTGTTGTTTGTAGTTCGATTTTAGGTTGTTTTAATTAATTTATTTAATATTTTAAATTCTAATTTATCAATAGTTTTGTATCGTGTCCATTGTTTTGGACAATTTGATATATTATTTGTTTTTAGTTGGCTTTTTCTTCATTTTTTAGAGGCAGTTTTAGCAGTCTGTATAAGAGTGAGTTGTAAGCAGCCATTTTATATTGTGGGGGATGGTTAGAGTAGTTTGGTATTGTATTAATGATTTGTGTGGGTCTCCTATAAATTGAGTATTCAATGTTACTTGTATTTCTGGTTATTGTTATGTCTAGATAGTTTATTTTATTGTTTATTACTTCTTCCATGATGGTGTAGGTACTACCAATCTTTGAAAGTCAACTTAATTATAAATGGTTTTGATTTTTCATTAAAAGATGTTATTTAATTCCATACATTTTCGTAAGGAATTGAAATTACATAGGAGAATTAGTAAGGCTAAGTTAGTGATAGTTTAAATAAAACTTATTCCTTACAGAAATGAGAAAAAGGAGATACGGTAGAGTATGAATTTGGAGAATAATCTTCTTGGGGAGTGTTAATTAAAAGACTATTCAGCAGTTTTGGCGTTCATAAGACATTGCATACACACATATATATCAGTTTTTGAACAATCCCAGCCTCTAAAGCGTAGACCTGTGGATAGATCTAGACCAAACCTCAAACGCTCCATCCTGGGAGTATGTTAAACAAACCCTTCAAATTTCATCAACTTCTGTACAGCGGTTTTTGAACCATCCTAACCCTCTGGGACGGAGATCTGTAGATGGGTCAACACCAAACTTCACACAACCCATTCTGGAAGTATGCTAAACAGACTCTCCAAATTTCATTAACTTATGGTCAGCGGTTTTGGCGGTCATAACACATATACATACATATATGTATACATACATCGGTTTTTAAACCATCCTAAGTCTCTGGGGCGAAGCCCAGAGGATGGATCTACACCAACCTCACACATACCATCCTGAGAATATGTTAAACAAACCCTCCTAATTTCATTAACTTCTGTGAAGCAGTTTAGGCTTTCTTAAGACATATACATACACACATATATACATGCATCGATTTTTGAAACACCCTAAACCTTCTGGGGCGGAGCCCTATGATGTATCTACACCAAACTTCACACGAACCATTAATTGTATGTTAAACAATTCCTCAAAATTTTATTAACTTCTGTTCAGCGCTATAGGCGTCCATAAGACACAAACGTATATATATATATATATATATATACATCGGTTTTTGAACCATCCTAAAACCTCTGGGACGGAGCCCTGTGGATGGATCTACACCAAACACCACAGGAACCATCCTGGGTTTCTGTTAAACTAACCCTCAAAATTTCATCAAATTCTATTAAGCGGTTTAGGCGTTTATAACATACACACAAACATTCATTTTTATAGATATGGATTTAAGAGATAAAAAGGTAATTACAAGAACAATGAACAACAAAAGTGACCAAAACTTTTTTATGAAAAGTGTTAAAGTTTTGGTTTATCTTGGACTCGATGGAATAATTGTACTACGTGCGTAACCTATATGCACTCTGAATAATTTTACGTCAATTGATTTATTGTGCTAATTGTATAATTTTAAAGGAATATTTCCTTGCAGGGAACACCGAAGATTCTTCAGGAGGCCAAATCATATAACTTGAGTCGCAAAGCTCTATACTTGGAAAAAAATTCATAAATTGAAAAGTAAAATTGAATTGTCGAGATGCAAAATCACCATTTTCTGATTTGTAAATCATTATGAAAAAATTCTCGAATTTTAAAATTTTAGATTTATTTGAAAATGATGTACTGTATGTAGTCTACATTCATCCAGTCGTACAAAAGGTTACTTCGAATACATTCTGCCCTTCTCACTAAAAACAAAAAGTAAGGAGCTTGAGTGAAGGTTCCTTAATGGATCATCAAGTATTCCAGGTTAAAAACTATGCGTCACGGAAGCAATTTCTTTGCAAATGGCACCCCTTTACGTGCCTACACAAAAGCAAAACATCCTTATAGGTGCATAAATGCGAAGCAATTTTACTCATTCCACATTGCACTGGTTTATTCATTCTATAGTTATGTGTCGCCTCTCTTAACGATTTTATATATTTATTATAATAATACTTATTTATTTCATTATTTTATCACTCTCAAAGTATATTTTCGATATCAGAGTCAATATCATTCTTACAAACAGGAAGATATTTTATCATTGTGATTTTAATTTGTGGTGATTAAGAGCGGTAGCAAGAAAAGTAGTTTTAATTGGATTAAATGATAATTTGGAAATAAGCAAGACCTTCTTGAGCTAGTTTGTTGCCACATCTATAAAACACTATATTACTAGTTTGAAGTCTTCATTTCTTACATCATTATCTCAATTTATTCTGAAATTAGTTTTTTAAATTTTAATTTATAGAACAAAAATACGTTTATATCTAAGCCCAAAATTAAATTTTAATTGTTGTAAATTTTGAGCTACTACTTTTTTTAACACATAATTTCAATACCTTTTAACTTTATTTTTTATTAGTTATATTGTATAAGCTACGCGGAATTTTATACTTTAACCTTTCCTACAAGGTTTACAAAATTATTGTCTTATCAGGTGAGTCGATCGGCTCTCGATTGATTTCTAATTAACAAGCGATTACTGTTTCTGAATCATCGTGCTTTTGTCCCACGCCCGTGTGCTACTACTTAGAGGCACCTGCTTGCCAAGGTATTGTCTGAAGTAGGCTAATGACTTTACAGTCTATTGTTTTTAAATGAAATGTTAGGCCGGATTTTGATCCTGGCCTTGTGTATTGAAGAGTCGTGGAACAACAATACGCGAGCGTTTCTTGAATCTCAAGGACAGGAAGACAATGGACGCAGGCAGGATTATCTGGAATTATTGATAATATTTAATCATTTTTGTAGGCATGATTCACCTTACATCCTACATTAGAAATAGACCACTAAAATTAAAATAGCGAAACAACGTCGTTTTTATTTTGGAAATAAGTTAAACCTGAGAGATATTACTAACAAGACTGTATTGAGTAACTCACTGTTGCAACGTTTTCACTGCAGAACTTATAGTTTGAATGTGTAGGCAATCTTAACATTGATTGCTTTTCAAAGTAATTGCTTTCCAATATAAACAACTATATCCCCGTCACTCACTCTTAAAATAAATTGAATATTACGAGAAGCCGTTCACGGCGTTGACAAATAGGAAAGTTTATTTTTATATGAATGTTACGTGACTTGGCTAGCAGCCGAAAGTTATATTAGAATAGTTCCAGAACTGACAGACGCATTCACGTTATTCAACTCGGAAGAAACTTGCACAGTCAGTTCCGAAACGGAGCTCCGCAAACTAAAAGTGGACTACAAAATACTAAACTGTCCGAAGACAAACATTTCTCCTACTGACGACTTGAAGTCAAAGTAACTTGACAGAATGTTTATAGTGAGCGTGTAACACATTGTTTACATTTCATTATTGAGAAGAAATTCAATTAGCAATGTGTATATATTATTTTTGTCTATATAATAGATATATTTCATACCTATCATCGAACTTAGAGAGTACAATGAAATGTCTTAAAAGCATTGCATTGCTTGATTTTCATAGAGAAATTTGACATGTAGCTGTTTACGTCTGGTGTTTAGAAATTTATGTACAAAAAAACACATTACACCATCTAGTTGCACAATTTATTTTAGACGCATTTTATTGTGAGAAATATTTTAAAAGTGGCTAAATACTCTATGACTTAGAACATAATTCACTTTCCACAGATGAGACATGCTTAGGAAAAGAATGACAAATGTATTTTGATTGGGATGGAAATTCGTCTGTTACATGGGTCAGTAAAAGATAAGTTTTCCGATTGACACTCTCCTAGTTTAACAAAAAATAGAGAAATTCAAGTAATCTATTTTGTAATATAAAAATTATTTTTAAATAAACGTTTTATAAATTAGTTTAAATACAGTTTTACATCATGGTTTTAATTCAATTACTTTTATAAAACAGTAGAAATACTGTATAGAAATTAGATATATTAATATTAAGCTTTTAAAATTTCATTCAATAGCGTAAATAAAATTGTAATAATTGTTTAATTAACTTTGCAATTGTTGCAAAATAACTTCAATTTCAATTGCATAATGACAGTTGAAATAAATTTAAAAATACAAAGAAAGTGTACGTTTGCAACTGCAAGTTATTGAATGGTCCTTGCGTTCTCATTGATAGATGATTACAAAAAGCACCACCTCTCATGTACTTTTTGGAGATACGAAGTGATAAAGTTATTTTTCTTAAGTTATTTCGCGTTTTCAGTTAGACCTTACATATTTAGAGGATAGAGATTAAGTAAGACTTTGATCAACGTACCGAGACATGTGTGAACGTCTGAAAAGACGGATTATGTTTCTAAAATGTGCAACCACAACAAAAAACTGTATCGCATAGTTATTCATTTACAAAAATTGCTATAACTGATAGCAATTTTTTTACATTTTTAGTTTTTTCAAAATTAGAATAAAACTCATTTCTTCAAGTTAAATAAACAAAAAAAACTTTTGATTTCTAAATTTAAAATAAAACAAAGTGTAAATAATGATGTTAAGAAAACGGCATCGTCAAATCCTTAGCAAACCAGTCACAGACAACACAATATACCGTCATTATTTGTCTGTTGAAGAGGCCTAATTTAAATACCCTCATTTCCGTGGCCTGTGGTAAAACCTTAGAATTCCATTTAGTTTCTCGTGACCGTTAAATTCTTTTTGTAAAGAATAGCGTAACCAAAGCAACAAAACGAGGCAGCCAGATAAAAGACAATGCAGTTGAGTGGAATCGTATAATGAAGGAAAGAAGCCAACACAGATAGGATTGGATGAAGGAAGCTGCCTTTATTCTGTCTTGCCAGGACTGATTTAATTACGGAAACAATTGAGTCTAAATCCCAAAGACTGCTACAGTACGACTTTTTTTGTTCTTGCCTGATTTGAATTTAGGTTTTCAATTTATATTCGGTGGCGTAACAAAAAAACGTAATGCTTGGTTATTATCCTTTCACATTTTATTGGGATTTTTGTTTAACCAGTGTGTTTGTGCTTATTTTGTTATAAATCTGGCTTGGATATGATAAAATAAAAAAAATTAAAAAAAACAGATAATGACTTTTAGTAGGTTACATGGAAACTTTAGCCTAAATAAATTAAGTTAATTCTGTGTTTGGGCTTCTAAGACAAGTGCAGTTTTTAATTGCATATTTAGCTTCCAAAGATTTTAGCAAAGATTTATTTATTTTATTTAGGATGTCTTACTTTAAACCAATCGCATGTGTACAAACATATATATATATATATATATATATATATATATATATATATATATATATATATATATATTGCAAGGGGAAAATTGTCGAGGAGAGTTTGTAATTCGTTAAAGTAGAGGACGGATACATAATGTAATAATTATGAACTTAGGTTTATAACATAAAATAACAACACCATTTGAGAAAGAAAATGTGTTTTACAATAACATAGCGTTATTAAGTAATTATGAGGATTCTAGTTTCACTTATTACTTGAATAAAAATCCATAGAGTTTATTGTACGATAATTTTCTCCAGAAAATGGAAATTCTGGAAGAAGTAAAGCTTGGGAGTGTATGGTAGATGTATTCAGCAACTAATAATTTTCGGGAAGAATTAAAACGAAAGTTTTGAAGTGGGTGATAACTTCAGAGTGACATCAACAATCAAAACCCAATGGCTAAAAGTAGATAGGAAGGTTGTTTCACATTTCCCGAAGTGGCAGTTTATTATAGGACTTGTAGAGCGAAATCTTTTTTCGTCTTATTTGGAAAGATAGTTTATTTGAAACTGTTACTGCTAAAATATATTTTTAAATAAATACTGAATAACAAAAACTTAAAGGATAGTATTACATAGAATTAATGACAACACTAGTGCATTTTATAAGCCCAGTCATTTAATGTAACGTTCACTAAAACCTCTTTTGCGTCAGACTGAATGCGGACAAAGGGAATCTGTTTACTCTATGCAAACCAAAACCCAGCCGAGAATTTGGTAATCATATTTTTGTAAGTAAAGAACTTAAAATTCAATTGTGAGAATGTTTTAAAAAATAACTAAAACTTAAATGTATGGCTGAGAGTGGGTTTATTATTTTTAGTGTGTTTGTTGTGGTTGTTTTATGAATATATATATATATATATATATATATATATATATATATATATATATATGTGTGTGTGTGTGTGTGGGATATGTGTATTGCAGAAATGTTGTCAGTTGTGTGATGCTAGACTAGGGTACCACGAGGGGCGCAAAACCCCTTCTTAGTAGGTGCAACTAGTCCAGACCCCCTTGCAGGTTGTACATACTGCACACTCAATAAAGAATGCAACATTAAATAGTCGTCATTGCGATTAGGATTTTTGAAACGTCTTTGTTCTCAGTCAATAGTAGGTTACTAAATAAGTAAAATAGACGTATGAGGTTAGATTTACTACTGGGTGCCAGAAACTAAATCTAATTCTAAAGGTGTGGTTTACCTTCACTGTATTTACATCACTGGTCTAAGTTTAAAGATAAAATACAAAATTTAAAACGTACTGAATGTACTCTTTAAGTCTATTTAACGTCAAATAATTATTACTAAAACCTGTGAGACCTATGTAAATATTGCACAGTTTTCATTACATCTAAGTTTAACTAGGCCAAACCTACAGCTGGAAGTGAAATGAAACTTGAAAGGAACGAATATTTGTTTGTCCGTTTTTTGCGAAACAGTTCAATATAAATGTAGAACAATAAAACGTAATTTATATCAAAGAAACTGCAGTAAGTGAAAATATATTACAAACTTTAAACGATTTAAAGTTAAACAAAACTCTTTGCTTAGTGTTGTATAAAAAATGCAATACAGATTGTTGTGGCTTTGGTTTTTATTCATTAAACATTGAAGTGCAGGTTCTTGCATCGTGTGTGTTCCTATATCGAGTGTTGATTTTGAAGTACGAATCGTCGAAAATAACCAGATGTTGCGCGATCCTTAATAAACTGGGCCAGTACAAGTGGTCGATGACAAGTACAAAGAGCATGGCTAGTCTGCGTGTTAATATCGATTCGCTTATTCCCCGATAATTTCGCAACGCTTGGGTTTGAAAACGAAGCCCTAGTTTTTATAAAATAGTATTTTTAATTATTCTGAAACGATTGCTTTACGAGATTTTATTTACCGATTTAAAATTTATTAAAAAAAACTAACTACATTTTCATTTTTAGATCGATTCTTCTATTTAAAATTCAGCTTTTTCTATAACACTGGATAACACCAAAAATAAAATTTCTTGTTAATATACACACTCATGGTTTCATTTTTTTTAAATGCAAAACATTTTTATTTTGTAGATTTACCATAGCTATGTAACTCAGATTGCAAACAGATTAAATATCTAAATAATCGAGTGGTGACTACAAAAAATATCTAAAATGTTCAGTAAATAATATTCAATTTGTAAGTTAAGGCTGTAAAAAAAATAAACTTTACAACAAATTTACATTAAAAAAAATGAGGTTGTATGTATGTAAGTAGCATCACTGACGATGATGACGTCATCGAAACGCATTTAAATTTAAGTTTTATAATTGTGAGTTGTGTATATTTATTCAACTCCTTCTATTAGTTAACACTTTCTTTATATTATGCGAGTATATCTTGCACAAATTTTCAATCGTTAATAAAATACTTTTTATTCATCCACTCAAGTTCAAAATACATTTTTTTTTTAATCTGTGTGTGATGATATTTGATGTGCATTTTTTTCAAATATCAATTCGTTAAATAATATTAATGATTAATTTTAGATTTATATGGGAGAAAATGTTTTTACAAAAGGGACCATATATGTAATATAGTTATTTCGTCCCATTTAGCATAAAAAAGGTGATAACATAATTTCATAAAACCTATGTTATAGGTTATGTGGTAGAACAGCTTAGTTGTAATGACTTAATAAAAAGTTATTAAAAGTATATGTTTCATTGTTTACTTGAGTAGGGATTGACTAAAATATTTGATCACTGATTTTTTTATATTTAAGTTTTAATTTAATTCTACATAATTTGATAATATGGCGTTGGTGTTAGATTTCTGAATTATATGCATACATTAAATGTAATATAAACATTGCACTTGATCAAAACAGAGTAAAACAACTGTCCCTTCACTCATATTTCTCTTATTTTAGCCAAACCTTGTCCTTATCAGCCTGATTAAATTGCTGATTAATATATTCTGTAATCTGTTTATTGCCTGTATCTTACGGGATAAGCATAGAATACGGCTAATGGGAAATGAAGATAAACATAGAATAAGTTCTTATGGGGTTTGTATATGGATAGAATACGGTCAAAGGGAAATGAATACCGTCGAAAACTGATTGCGCTATCTCTAGCCACAATTCAGAATTGTAGTATATCTGTTAGACATACAACCAGCCTAGGGGTCAAATTATCAACCATTCATAATTCACTGAGAAGACTTAGAAATGCAATTTATTCTTTCCTACAATTTATTGCTATTTTTTTTAGAATTATTGCCTAAGATTTAATAGTTTTATTAAACTGTAATCACCTACTAAAATTATGTTTTGCATTCTAAACATACCCATGTTTGAGTTACAACAATTATTTTTCTATTGACAACACAAACCTTAAAACTAGTTTATTGTTATCAACCATATATAATTTGATAAACTGCTCACGACTATACTTTTGACAATATATATATATATATATATATATATATATATATATATATATATATATATATATATATACATATATAAACTACTTTGTTTTTGTAAATATTTAGAGGAGAGTCCCTCAAACATTTTTAAACTTTGACATAAAATAAAAACATTTAATGGCAGGGTCTCTACAACAATTTGGATTTATTTTGTTTGTAGTTGAGTGTTATGTTAATTTTTATGAAATATTTATTTTTAAACAGTGGGTATGTTTTTAAAACCTTTAAAGCTCTAATGTTTTTATTTATAACTTTATTTCCCTCAATAATATAAGCTGAAATATTGTTTTTAAAATAGAAGAAAACATTTTTTTAAACGTAGGAAGAAGGCTCGTGTCGACTCAATGAGAGTAATTTACTTTCAGAATCACTGTAAAGTAGTTATCAATCATCTTAGAGAAATAACAATCACCTAATAGCTACTTTCGGTAGTAACATGCTTTTTTACTTATGGCCGATTTCTGTATCGTGTTTGAATATTTGTATAAAATCTTTTAAGCGTAACTTTAAAACAAAATATTTTAAAACTTGAAAAAAAGTATGGATGAAGCAACTGTTTTTACGTGGCATATCTAGATGTTGTGTTTATGAAAAATAAATACTTCATTGCTCTTGTCAATATCCGAACAAAACATTTATTACCTCTAGTTCCAAACAAAAGTAGGAAACATTTTATGGTCCGTTAAAACAGATTGCAGTAAAAGCCCCAATGCTCTATTTATTTATATAAACGCCAAACTATATCTGTAGCAACATCGTAAATCATAAAGAATAATTTAGAAACAGTGCACATAGCGAACAACCCCCTCCCTTCCACTTCTCGCCTGGTCAAGGCGGTACAAGGATTAGTCTTACACTACCCCTATTCGTAGACTCCAATAATAACTGCAATCAATTAGGATTAAAAGTGCATTCAATTGGCCAAAGTAGAGCGCGGTTCCACAGATAATTCATTACTAAATTGTTTGTTTCATTGCTGGGGAACTGCTTTCTATAGATACGGACTGCTCAAGTATTTATGGAGCAATCCCGATTGCATTACCACTAATGAACTGCGCGATTATTTATCGGTTTTATTTTTTAAATCCATTTCTAACAATTCAAAGATGGAAGTTAATAACTAAAATACTCTATTTGTTACTTCAATTATTTTTTAAAAAATGCACAAACAAAAAATTGGTTTAAAGATTATTAAAAAAATAAATATCTTTTATTATTACAAGAAAAATATCAACAGTTCGTAAAAGAAACCATTGATTTGTTGGTCGACATAATTCTTAAACACTCGGAATATTTTAAATTGAAAACTGGGTAATTAAGTAAGTATTGGAATTCAATGACTAGTCCAAGACTCTTAAAGACATGATTGAATCTCCAGGTGCGATTGTAAAAAAAAATATTAATTTAAAAATCTCCAAACAGATCAAGTTTCTGAAAAAATTGGGAAGTTTTGGTATTGTAAGAAACTTAAATATAAAAATAAGGTTTTCGTGTGATACTGTACGAGGAATAAAAGTAAGACATACAGTTATGTATTCCTATTTACATTACAGTCACACTCAGAAAATCTATTCTATTCCCATTTTACCCCTTAAAATATGAATTACACTCCCTGCATCACTGCATCACCAAACTCTTGCTTGGTTGAATAAATTCCACGCTAGTTGCTAAATCCTTTAAACTTGAAAGCTCCAGTTATATCGAGAGGAAAGGAAGATATTAGCAATAGTTTCCAACTTCAGGGATTCAATGTAACTATTAGATACAGTCCAGTAGTCTTTGAACGTTAACAAACCTGTCTGTGTGCGCCGTAGTATTAACAAATAAGGAAAACAGGCGGATTTTCTAAAAAGGAAAGGATATTTAAATAATTTGTAAACTATGGTCAATATTAGAATAGACATGGATTGTTATCATGAATCTACCGTTTAGACAAGGAAGTGTGAGGAGAAATTGCTTTTATCAAAACGTTCATTAACAGAGTAATATAGTAATAGATTACCTTAATTTTCAAATAGAGTACAATACACAAATGTTTGAAGTGATAACGTCTGTATGCGGGGTGAACAAAATATGAGATTATATCATTGCTTTCACGTCACGCTATTTCTGAAACGTAGATTATTAGTTAATAGTTTTTATTAGTTGATAAGGTTATTAATTAATTTAAATTTTGATAAAACTCAATACAAATAATTCAATGTAACGATATTAGTAAATTATTTATTTTTTATCCAATTAAAAAAAAACATTATTATGGCCGTCTTAAACCTTTTAAAGAGCCGATTTTAATAGAAAACAAATTTGTATCCAGTAAAGATGTAATAAATATTTTTTCTTACCTACTTTATTTTATTAATACTAAAATAAAAATAAGATTTTATTATTAGTCTTTGTCAAATACTTCCTGAAATAAAGATGTGAAAATTTAATAAAAATGAAAAAGGTTTATATTTTCGACGATTGTCTTTGAAAGGTTTGCAAAACTATTAGCTCTATTTTATTACCTTTTCTGTCAAGACTCCCCAGAAACAATTTTTTTTTTGGGTCAAAACTGGTCTTCTAAGTTCTACATTTAGAGGCTAATATCTTTAGTCAAAACAAACGTAAACGTTTTTCACGGATAAAATGTATTATTTAAACGCACACTCACACAAACACACAGAACCATGTACCACAAACTCGATCGCGCACACTCGATTTTACCAATGACAAAATTATTTTTATAATAACCTTTAAAAAAATGAAACATTTTATGAAAATATTATATCAAATAAAACAGTAAACCTAAAAGTATAACATTGCAAGTAACAGCCAAGTAACGAAATTATTTATTTATTTCTCATTGATTTCTAATTTATTATAACAATTTCATTAAAGTAATGCTGGTAATTATTTTTCTATCGTTAGTTTCCTTCAACTGGGGAATTTAAAATATTTTCCTCATTCAATGCTTAATATGTAATATTACGGATTAAATAATTATGTAACAATCTAATGCTAAAATGAAAGCTGGTTGAAATGAAAATAAAAAACAATCAAAGGAAGATCCAATTTCATGAATTCATTCCGTACATTTGATGAAATTGATATTGTTTTCTAGAAAGTAGGTTGGACAAAACAATACACAATGAGGTTCAGGTAAAGTTGTCTTCAATTGGAAATGACGTCAAAGGTTTCAGGTATGTCGGGATTACTTTAATTCGCAGAAATGTAGCACTTAGAACTAGCGAGACGTCTTCAAATGATACAGTTGATTAAAAATATTAAAAGAAATAGTTGTTTGTTAAAATGTCTAACCTAAATATTTAAAACAAGTTTTTGTAAGGACATCGACAATTTAAAATGTTTTTTAGCTTACTTAAATAACATTCAACTCCGAATGGCATGCAAAAAAATCACAATAAAATTGTATATTTCTGGGCCGCTGCTAAAGCAAAGACACAAGTTCTGATTTTAGTTTTATGTAAAATTTTCGTTAGTAAAATATAGTATAGCATACAAACACAACATCAAGAGCACATTGGGACAGTACCTTGCAGTAAAAATACTAGCAAAAACCTCAGTACCACAAAAATAACTAAACATAGAAGTTACCTAAGATCCTTAAGTACATATCGATGACAAAATCATCATAATTAGAAGAGTTTATTCTTAGGTAACTTTTAATATTAGTTATTTATTATTATTTTTATTGTATTATGATCTTAGCCAAAATTTTTATTTTTGTTTGATGAAACGTACTGTAACCAACCAGATTCTATTGATAGCATTTTAAATTAACAGTTAAAATTTGTGTGAAAGAGTTCTTTTTAATAATAAAAAAGCTTTTATTTTATAGTAACAATATTTTATTAATTACATATAAACTTATAAACTCCTAGCTTGAGCAAATATATAGTTCAATAAAATAAGAATAAAATAATTTGCATAGTTTTAAAACTATTTACATATTGTTCAGATTACTAATATAATTCTTTTTCATTTTACAGGTAAGCGAAATTGTATAAATTCCTCATTTTAGCCAACTTTTGATAACAGGCTCTTGGATTATAAGGTAAATTTTACTTTATACGAATAAATTGCATATCAAAGAGCACTTGCTGTAGAAACTTCTTTTGTGGATTATTATAACTATTAATAGCGATCTAGATTCTAATCCAAAGTCGTCGTTTAATGAATAAGCTGTAGATACGTTGTCATTGTTAAAATGAATAGTTTAATTTGCTTATCAAATATTATTATAATTCACAAACAATATATTCTGTATTGTTTTTAAACTGTAGTTACAGGTAAAACAAAAAAAAAAAATATAAAAATCTATAATTATATTTTGAAGGTCGATTTCATGCTTTGTTGTTAAATATAGTAACGCTGTTTGAAAGGAAGGGATCTGAGAAGGTGAAATTTATTCTGTCCCCCGTGCGTAGAACTCGCATAACACAGGAAATTTAGAGAATAAGGTAATTCATATTACAAAAGTAAAACACTAAACCTTCTGTAATGTTCCGCGAAAATAAATTTTGTTTACTATTATATTAAATTTAGACCTTAAAATACTCTCTTTTTGCTGAAATCTATTTAGACTTTTTATGAATCAAATTTTACTTTGCTGGTTTTATTTTGGAAGACTCTTGGTTACTTATTGATGTATTCTATGGATACGTCTACAGACACACAGTTATTCACTTTCTTATCTTTATTGGTAAATATGATCCAGTTTGGTCTCTTTACTGAGCCTTCATTCCTGGGTATTTTAATAATATTGTAAAACTAAAAGTAATGGGAAATATTTTAAAAAATGTCCAACTTGGATAATTTTTGGTAAAATATTACCAGAAATGGGAAAACGCCCACGTTTAGTGATATTTCTCAGACAGAACGCATAAGAAAAGAACAAGCAAAATTATAAAAATAAGGAATCATAAAAACTATGGTTTAATTAAGATGAAAAAGACGAGCTCTTGATAAGTGGGATGGAAATGTTAAAACGTAGATGTCTTAAAGAAGTGGAAAAAGAGAGGAAACAGAAAAACTGACAATCTAGTCAGCGGGAAGTTATATGTATATATATTATAAACGGTAATACTAGTAAACATTATTATTATGATTCGTTTTATTTAATGTATACACTCATTCATATGATGTAAACACTTTGTAATTTTTTATAGAATGAAAAGAAAAAGCAACAATCTTACACTATAATGAGAACAGTGACTAGTATAAGAAGAAGGTGTTTTTACATAACAGTTATACATATTGCTTTCAAGATCGTTAGACAAGAATGTACCCTACATGGCTGTTGGGCAAGAATGTTAAAACTCAAAGATCCCAAGCCAAGAATATTACCTTTCAGGACCACCAAATAAGACTGCTGCTCTGCATGGCCACTAGGCAAAAACGTTGCCAGTCACAACCGCTAACCATGACTGCATCTCTTCATGGCCCCTAGGCAATAATATTACCTTTCAAGACCACGAAGTAAGACTGCTCCTCTGCATGGCCACTAGGCAAGAAAGTTTCTTTTCAAATCCGCTAACCAAAACTGCATCTCTACATGGCCGCTAGGCAAGAATAGTACCCTTCATGATCACTAGGCGCGAGCTTTTTTTGGTCCTGGCCGTTAGGCAAAATTGTTAAAACTTCAAGATCGCTATGCATTAATGTAACCTTTCACGACCACATACACATTTACTTCTTATTTATACACATAAGTTTATGTTTATATTAAATAAAAACAAACTCTTACCACAAATTCAACAATTTTATTTTAACCTTTTGTACATTTCGATTACAAAGTAATCATCTTCAGAGGTATTTTACAAATGACTTTTGTAAATCACTTGTAAAATACCTCTGAAGATGATTACTTTGTAATCGAAATGTACATAAGGTTAAAACAAAAGTTGTTGAATTTGTGATAAGAGGTTGTTTTTATTTAATATAATCACTTGTTTCAAGTTGTTATAGGTTTATGTATACATGTGTGTATATGTATATATATATATATATATATATATATATATATATATATATGAAGTTAATATATTACTATTGTAAGAAATTTTATCCACCATTAAGTGCAATAATTTTACCTTGAGTGATTGGGTATTATTGGGAATATTGTGACTGAGTCATAAAGTCAGTGCAACGGAAAAACAATGGATAACGTTAAATATCAAGAATATATATATATATATATATATATATATATATATATATATATATATATATATGTATATATGTATATATGTATACTTAAACTTTAGTATAAGTTTAACTAATGGTTATATTATAATTAACTTACCTTGCGATATAATTATTTTTAACTTTCTAAATAATTAACAATTATATAAATTTAGAATCACTTACATTTATTCATCTGACATCCAGTTATTACAACTATACTAAGTATCATTAATATGATGCAGTGACAAAGATTGATTGCTTTACTAATACTACAATTACTAAAAAAGGCGGACTTTTAAGGCCATAGGTTTTTAATACAATAAAGTTTATTATATACAGTGTTAATTTGCTCTTTCTCTCGGATCTTTATCACAAAATCTTCTATAAATTAGAAAGTGTTGAGAAAAAACTGAGTATTTTTTAAATTTGTTCTGAATTAACTAATTTATAATTATCTGTAGACAGAGTCTAATGTGGGAAAGATAGTACTCATTGTTGAGTTCCTGGAATCCTGACCGTTGCTGTTAACCGTTAACTGCTTCACTGCACTTTTACACATAAATAGCTTACTTTTCAATTTTGAACATAATTATTTAATGGAACACTAAAATCGAAAAAACCTATTTTCATTTCTCTTCTAGGTCTTATAACACAATTTTGGAACTTACGTATTGTACGGAGAAGACTATTATACAGCATGCTGCGGAGGTCAGGTTATCATAAATACGTTTCTTTCTATGATTGCTGTTATGCGTTCAATATATTTCTTAATTTCAGTGGTCAAGTTTTTGCATTGCCATTCAAAGTTTTGACTAGAAACTGCTGCTCTGTTTCGCGGCTCAAACCACCGAATACCCAATGTTGACTAAACATTATCCCGGCATCCGTTTCCCCGATATCTCCGTCTTACCGTTTTACCGGTATCTTGTTTCGAAAATAAGGCTCAATAGGTATCGCCGATTCATAATGCAACAGGAAAAGTCGTAGTAACATATTTATGATTACCTAACCTAGCCTAACCATCGCAGCGAGCTGTATAATAGCGGCATCCGTTTCCCCGATATCTCCTTCTTACCGTTTTACCGGTATCTTGTTTCGAAAGTAAGGCTCAGTGGGTATCGCCGATTCATAATACAACAGGGAAAGTCGTAGTAACATATTTATGATTACCTAACCTAGCCTAACTAACCATCGCAGCGCGCTGTATAATAGGGGCCTCCGTATATTACATAAGTACCAACAATTTTATCTAAAGATGAAATATGATAATGTTGCAAAAATATTTCAATATACCTATCAAAATTACTTCAACTACAATAGTAATATATACAACGCAACCCTACCGTTCTGTAAAAGGTATGGTGGGTTATTGCTGATTATTTGTGGTTGAATGGTATTTTAAACCTATCTGTAAAATATTTTAGTAAAACATTAATACAAGCTGCTGAAAAAAAATGTATTGACTGTTATTTAGAAATCGACGAAAATTTCAATAAACAATGGCTGCTGCAAGTGCCATTGTGTGATATTTATGTGTAAATATTTCTAGTGCCTAGAATATATTTAGCTTCATAAAATACCAACGGTACTGAATAAAATCAGAAAAAAATATCCCTAGATATGAATTGTATACGTTTTCACTATTAAACGTTTTTTTCCACAAAATTAAACGTTACGCCTAATTAAACGTTCACAAATAACCTTCTCACTCTCATAACTACAAATGGGTTTGTTACTATAAACCCGTTGTAAAATTTTCTATTACACTCTTTGTCAGCTTTCTGATTGTAGAATAAACTCACTGGTTACACCCCTTCCCCGACCACTCGAGGCCACTGAATAGGGCTGTACACAGGTGGAATGCCTGGCAACCCCTTCAAACACCGCCGCTTAATTTGTTGGCCACTCGGTTCACAAGGATTGGTTGCGAGCTTTTTGCAATTCTGACAAACAGTCGGATGAGAGTTTGCTCAATATAGAGCTTACAATTTTCAATTAGGTAATACATTTTTAATTAGGTAAATTTTGTTAAAATTCTTAAAAATTATTAAAATCCTTTGTTTAATTCCATAGAGTTTTATGAAGCTAGTTGTTCAAACCCGTATATTATTTTGAATAATTGTTAGTCTGGGAGAATGCATTACTATGCATTTTTATGTACAGTACTGTGACAGGTACTAAAAAGCTTTTAAATTATTGTAATTACGTTGGTATTGTATTGGGGTTCTGTATAAAAATACTAGCAATATTATTATCTCCTTTATGTGTATAGGTCTTCATGTGTGTGTATGTATGTGTGTGTGTGTGTGTGTGTGTGTGTGTGTGTGTGTGTGTGTGTGTGTGTGTGTGTGTGTGTGTGAGTGTGTGTGTGTGGGTGTGTTTGTGTGGGTGGGTGGGTGTGTGGGTGGGTGTGTGGGTGGGTGTGTGGGTGGGTGTGTGGGTGTGTGTGTGTGTGTGTGTGTGTGTGTGTGTGTGTGTGTGTGTGTGTGTGTGTGTGTGTGTGTGTGTGTGTGTGTGGGAGTGTGTGTGTTTTTGAGTGTGTGTGTGTGTGTGTGTGTGTGGGAGTGTGTGTGTTTTTGAGTGTGTGTGTGGGAGTGTGTGTGTTTTTGAGTGTGTGTGTGTGTGTGTGTGTGGGTGGGTGGGTGTGTGTGTGTGTGTGTGTGTGTGTGTGGGTGGGTGTGTGGGTGGGTGTATGGGTGGGTGTGTGGGTGTGTGTGGGTGTGGGTGTGTGTGTGTGTGTGTGTGTGTGTGTGTGTGGGAGTGTGTGTGTGTGTGTGTGTGTGTGTGTGTGTGTGTGTGTGTGTGTGTGTGTGTGTGTGTGGGAGTGTGTGTGTTTTTGAGTGTGTGTGTGGGAGTGTGTGTGTTTTTGAGTGTGTATGTGTGTGTGTGTGTGTGTGTGTGTGTGGGTGGGTGGGTGTGTGGGTGGGTGTGTGGGTGGGTGTGTGGGTGGGTGTGTGCATGGGTGTGTGGGTGGGTGTGTGGGTTGGTGTGGGTGTGGGTGTGTGTGTATGTGCGTGCGTGTTTGAGAATCTTTTGTAAAATTTTAACTGAAAAGTTCTTAATATTTAATTATAAGTTATTAATTTTACCTATATTTTTTTTCTAAAAGTTTAATAAAACCATAATGATTGCTACTAAATTTTAACATATTTAAAAATTCTCTTGTGTATCTGTAACTTAGTCATAGCACTAAATGCAGTCGGTACGTTGACCCTTCTAAGAGACGCCGTATGTGGAGTTTTGGCACAGATTCTAGAGTGAACATTGGACAGACCAAAACAAATCTTACTGCACTGCGTTCCCATACAACTTAATCAACGCCCCTTTATGAGCGTCGTTACCATTATTTATTTAGAAGATCAGTGAATGCACTAAAAGCTCTAGCACATGGTTCACTGTTGCCTGAGACTCATATAAAATTCTCATCTATTCAGTCTAATTATTGTGGAACTGTTCGCATTGTTGATCCCTGAAAGATTGCTTGAAAGGCTTAAATGCTTTTTTGATGAAACCAAAAAAAAACAATATATCATAATTTACTTTTAATTACGGGTAAATACTTTAATTGTTTCGTATAGAGAAAATAACTACTATAAATATTTATGCTTAAAAATACAAAAAACAAAAAAATAGTTTTGATTCCAAATTAATTTAAAAAGTATTAGTCAGTCGATTGAATGCCAATATATATATATATATATATATATATATATATATATAAATATATATATACTTATATATATATATTATATGGTTTATTTAAAAAATTTTAATTATGGTTAAAATATGTTGAAAAACATTAAATATGTAAGAAACCAGAAAAACACTTTTTTGTGTATTGATGGCGTGACTCAGTTTGACTTACTATTGAAGGTAAGTAAAGCTTTGTAGTGCATTTGTAACTGATAAAATAATAAATGATAATTTATGGTACGAACATAAACCAATGGTATAGGTACGATTAGATCGTTTACTTGAAGCAAGCCTGCTTTCTGTTGGACTTCAACTGACTACCCTTAATTTGAGAGAGTTTATAAAAAAAGTGTTCTAATGCAAATATTATTCTATGGGTAATCATCTTTTTTTACCATGTAAAGAGATATTTTTTACTCAAGAAAGCAATCTTGGCCATTCCATGAAATCATTTCCCGCCATGCATGACTATATATATACATATATACATATATATATATATATATATATATATATATATATATATATATATATATAGATATATAATACGTTTTCTTGTTTAATAATTTAAAACAACATAGGTTATTGAAATAGAAGAATATTTATTATTTTATATTCAAAGCTTTTCGTTGGTAAACAGTACCAACATCATCAGGAATGAAAATTACAATAATTACATTTACAAGTACTGTTTACCAACGAAAAGCTTTGATTATAAATTAATAAATGATCTTGTATTTGAATAACCTATGTTGTTTTAATATATATATATATATATATATATATATATATATATATATAAATATAAAATACGTTTTCTTATTTAATTAGAACACAAGAAAGATAAAAAATTAACGTTAGAAATTTTAAATACACTCAAAATAATATTAAATCAAAATTATTTTTCATACAATGACAAAATTTATAAACAAGAAGATGGTCTTGCTATGGGATCGCCATTATCAAATATATTATCTGAAATATTTTTACAACAATAGGTAATAAAATAAATGAAATTATAAAAATATATGATAAAAATGGTTATTGGGTTCGTTATGTAGATGATGGAATGTATATATCAAACAATAATAATATAAATTTAACAAATATTTTGGATAACATAAATAAAATTAATAATAAAATCAAATTTACATATGAAATTGAAACAAATAACAAATAAATTTTCTAGATTTAACAATTGTAAGAAAAAATTTGAATATATGATATACCGTAAATCAACTTTAACAAACCAAACTATACCAAATAATTCTAATCATATATTTAATCAAAAAATGGCTGCTTTATATAACTTATTATATAGAATGCATAAAATACCCATGAATGAAGAAAATAAAATAAGAGAAAAAAACATAATTTATCAAATTGCATTAGAAAACGGTTATAAAAAGAAAACTGTTGACAAACTTAATTATAATATTTTTAATAAACAAGATAATAATTTAATTTGCAATAGTAATAATAATACAATATGGACTTCATTTTTATTTATAGGCCATGAAATAAAAAATATCACCAAATTATTTAAAAATACAAATATCAAAATTGCATACAAAACTAATAACAAAATAATAAACATAATAAATAACAATAATAAAACAATTATTGTGCATGAAAAAGGTGGTGTTTATAAATTAGAATGCGAAAATTGTAATAAAGCTTAGATAGGTCAAACCAAAAAAAAATTAAAAGAAAGATATAAAGAACCTTTGAATGCCTATATTAATCCAGAAATATATAAATCAAATTTCGCAAATCGTTGTATTATTAATAAGAACCAATTTCCAAATATAGAAAATATGAAACTTATAAAAGAAATTAATAAGGGATTAAGAATGAATATATATGAAGGATTCGAAATATATAAACACAATAATAATAACAAATTAATAAAAGAACAAATACAAATACATTCTAAATTTGATGCTATATTCAATGTCTATAATGTTACAGCAACAAAATAAATTTGGCAATTTGTATAAATTTAGCAACAATTCTATTTCTAATTAAACATATGTTTTAGGCCTATAGCTTACATTATTGTAATTTTCATTCCTGATGATGTTGGTACTGTTTACCAACGAAAAGCTTTGAATATAAATTAATAAATATTCTTGTATTTGAATAACCTATGTAGTTTTAAATATATATATATATATATATATATATATATATATGTGTGTGTGTGTGTGTGTGTGTGTGTGTGTGTGTGTGTGTGTGTGTGTGTGTGTGTGTGTGTGTGTGTGTGTGTGTGTGTGTGTGTGTGTGTGTGTGTGTGTGTGTGTGTGTGTGTGTGTGTGTGTGTGTGTGTGTGTGTGTGTGTGTGTGTGTGTGTGTGTGTGTGTGTGTGTGTGTGTGTGTGTGTGTGTGTGTGTGTGTGTGTGTGTGTGTGTGTGTGTGTGTGTGTGTGTGTGTGTGTGTGTGGTGTGTGTGTGTGTGTGTGTGTGTGTGTGTGTGTGTGTGTGTGTGTGTGTGTGTGTGTGTGTGTGTGTGTGTGTGTGTGTGTGTGTGTGTGTGTGTGTGTGTGTGTGTGTGTGTGTGTGTGTGTGTGTGTGTGTGTGTGTGTGTGTGTGTGTGTGTGTGTGTGTGTGTGTGTGTGTGTGTGTGTGTGTGTGTGTGTGTGTGTGTGTGTGTGTGTGTGTGTGTGTGTGTGTGTGTGTGTGTGTGTGTGTGTGTGTGTGTGTGTGTGTGTGTGTGTGTGTGTGTGTGTGTGTGTGTGTGTGTGTGTGTGTGTGTGTGTGTGTGTGTGTGTGTGTGTGTGTGTGTGTGTGTGTGTGTGTGTGTGTGTGTGTGTGTGTGTGTGTGTGTGTGTGTGTGTGTGTGTGTGTGTGTGTGTGTGTGTGTGTGTGTGTGTGTGTGTGTGTGTGTGTGTGTGTGTGTGTGTGTGTGTGTGTGTGTGTGTGTGTGTGTGTGTGTGTGTGTGTGTGTGTGTGTGTGTGTGTGTGTGTGTGTGTGTGTGTGTGTGTGTGTGTGTGTGTGTGTGTGTGTGTGTGTGTGTGTGTGTGTGTGTGTGTGTGTGTGTGTGTGTGTGTGTGTGTGTGTGTGTGTGTGTGTGTGTGTGTGTGTGTGTGTGTGTGTGTGTGTGTGTGTGTGTGTGTGTGTGTGTGTGTGTGTGTGTGTGTGTGTGTGTGTGTGTGTGTGTGTGTGTGTGTGTGTGTGTGTGTGTGTGTGTGTGTGTGTGTGTGTGTGTGTGTGTGTGTGTGTGTGTGTGTGTGTGTGTGTGTGTGTGTGTGTGTGTGTGTGTGTGTGTGTGTGTGTGTGTGTGTGTGTGTGTGTGTGTGTGTGTGTGTGTGTGTGTGTGTGTGTGTGTGTGTGTGTGTGTGTGTGTGTGTGTGTGTGTGTGTGTGTGTGTGTGTGTGTGTGTGTGTGTGTGTGTGTGTGTGTGTGTGTGTGTGTGTGTGTGTGTGTGTGTGTGTGTGTGTGTGTGTGTGTGTGTGTGTGTGTGTGTGTGTGTGTGTGTGTGTGTGTGTGTGTGTGTGTGTGTGTGTGTGTGTGTGTGTGTGTGTGTGTGTGTGTGTGTGTGTGTGTGTGTGTGTGTGTGTGTGTGTGTGTGTGTGTGTGTGTGTGTGTGTGTGTGTGTGTGTGTGTGTGTGTGTGTGTGTGTGTGTGTGTGTGTGTGTGTGTGTGTGTGTGTGTGTGTGTGTGTGTGTGTGTGTGTGTGTGTGTGTGTGTGTGTGTGTGTGTGTGTGTGTGTGTGTGTGTGTGTGTGTGTGTGTGTGTGTGTGTGTGTGTGTGTGTGTGTGTGTGTGTGTGTGTGTGTGTGTGTGTGTGTGTGTGTGTGTGTGTGTGTGTGTGTGTGTGTGTGTGTGTGTGTGTGTGTGTGTGTGTGTGTGTGTGTGTGTGTGTGTGTGTGTGTGTGTGTGTGTGTGTGTGTGTGTGTGTGTGTGTATAATGAGGAATTATGCCCTTCCCTTACTCCTACGTAATAGTATTTACCTATTTCTACACCTCATTGTATGACGGGGTGTAACTGATGAACAAATGATTTCGGTAGAAATGGTTCTACACTTGAAATTTTCTTTATACTCGTTTAGAAGTATTATTTTGCAAAATAGCTGTTACATGATTGTCGTTCTTAAACCAGAAGGTACTAATTAGTATACTTTCAGTAATTGTTGTTTCCGAAGAGAGATTTATCAATATATTTATTTATTTCAAAAGATAATTTTGTTATGAAATTATATGTTATTATTATTATTATTATTATTATGTGAAATATTATAATTATGAAAAGTCAATATGTTTTTCATACTGTGATAAAAAATTTTGATTGTTGAATCAACCTTTTTAATTCTGAAATTAGTGCGTTGTAGGTTTTCAATAAGGTTGTGTTCACACATCCCCGGTTTCTTTTACAGCCAACGGTCATTGCGGTGCACTAATAAAACATACTGCAACGTTATGGTAAATGATACCAAGCTCGACTATTGTCGTCACACCATTTTCGTCAACAATTAAATTTTGGTAGCTTGTATTTGAATTATAACCCTACTGAAATTTTAAGGAGTCAGTTAATGGAAAATTTAGCACCACGAAATACTATATTCGAATTGAAAGTCATTGTTTCTGGAGGCAGTAAACCACCTCTGATAAAAGAGAAAATCCACCTATAAATAAAGACTTAACTGACGTAAGTAATCTAAATGACAACGCATTATATCTATCCAACACGTAGGCCTTCTATAGAATATAGAACTGTGAAATTTGTGTTAAAATATTCATTGCAATTTTTACAAAAATATAAATAAGCAACGAATTAAATTTCAAACTATTTATTTAATTTCATAATTGTACCTAACTATTCACTATAATGATTGAACGTTTTTATTATTTTAAAAATTGTAAATCCTAAATTTAAGTTCGCAAGTAAATGTATTTGAAGTATTATATCAATTATAATACGTGCTGTTATGAATCAAAATTTTAATTTTTACCCAAATGCAAGAATGCCACTGATATCGTTTACTATAATAACGCGTTTGTACGTTTTCAACCAGAGCACACAATGTTTTTCATGTATTTATAATAATAAAACACTCTAGTGCAAGGCTCCCTAACGGTTTAGCAACTGCGTACAACCTGAAGGTTTTTGTAGATTTTAGCGCACCACCACCCCCAGGGGATCTGGATGGTGTGGATAGGTAGAAAGCCCCTTTGATCATCACTCTTTTAGAAACACATTTTCTATTAGAAATACGTTCATTATTTATTTTATTTTTATGAAATAAGTAATAAAACTATTTAACTATTCGTTCACGTTACCATTAATTTTGAATAACAATAAGAAAATAAAAGACAATTTAAACATCTATGTGCATTACAGTTTTATTTAATACTCATATCTATTTAAAACATCTTATACGATTGGTACAAAAAAACAGCCGAAAATACGTAAAAATCAACAATAATCAATGAAGATCTATGTGCATTTTGATATCGCAAACCTTGTTGCTGCTTACCTGACAGTAAAGAGCAAATTGCAGGATTAATTTAACTAATGTTACCTTTAAGTCCCATTCAACACATCTTAGTTTGTTTTTATAATAATTTATGTATATACAACATTTCAGAAAAAAACACTCTCGCGTTAACTAGTGACAAATTCCATCAAAAACAGCTTAGTTTTCCCGAGAAGTATCGGATACTTGGATTTACACCCGATTCAGAAGCCTATTAATGATTACTCTTTAAAAACATCTACCTTGGCACTGTCTTTTGTTAAATCAATAAACTGTTTCTGCATTTCCAACTCGTTTGGTGACCTGCCTAATGAGGCCACGTGATGCGTACCACCTTATATCTTTCCTCGTACCAAAAGTGGCACACTTACCACAGGTTGGGAACCCCTGCTCCATAGCCATTGTGGACACATTGTCGTTACTCCGCAGATCCACACGTTAGACGCGCCACTAAAGCCCCTTACTTACTCGTTCGTCTGTGTCGCTATAAACGCTGTGTGCGAATACTCTGAGGTGATTCCTATTTGATCAATTTCATAAGTAATAGCAATGTTAACAGCGCGATCGATGGACCTGAGGTGCGATAATCCACTGTGGTGGTTATGTTTCGGTGGCGCTGTATGGACAGGGTCCCTGCACCCGCAAACGAATCTCCTACATCCTATTCTCTTCCCGCCACTTATAGCGTCATATTAGATTTATGATAACCAGGCGTTCAATACTAAGAGTAACCTAATATTAAGGGATACACTTCAAACACTTTTTAAGAAAATATGTCAGTAATTAATTTTTAGTCTCATTGATTTGTGTACTTTTACATGCCTTTATAAGTCAAATAATTTTCTACAAGAAAATAAATAAATGCAAAAACAAACAGTAGTTAAAACTTTATTTAAATTGTGATCAATAATCAACCAAATTTAATTGATTCAAAGTATCGACATTGTTACAAGAACTAGACAACACTTGTTACAGATATTTTATATCTTGCTTTGAGAAGTAATTACACTAAGTGGGACTATTCAGTTTTACATTTTAATGATTATTATCTCTGAAAACTCTTTCGTTAAAGGGAAACATTAGTTCTCAAAGTTAATTTTGAAACTAAATATGTAAAGAACAAAACCACAGTTTTAAAACAACTTCATGGGTTTTGTCTATCTGTCGTCGGTAACCTAGCTTTGAATGTTTTATGCAATGTTTAAATAGAAAGTTTAATTAACGGAGTTTTTCTATTCTTTTTTACTCACTACTTTTCCTCTAATACCGTAATTAGAATAATAAAATGACTTGTATGTATAACGCTAATTAAAAATGTATCACATACGACGGAGAGATATGGCCACGGTTTGTTAAATTATAAGTAAGATGAAATCACAAAAATAGTTAATTTTTGATGTTTTCATAAGATATGGCTTCTTAACATTGTTCTTTAAAAACAATTAGGTATTGGAGCTACGTTTTCATCTTAAAAATGTCTGTAAGTATAACAAGTATGAAACCATTAAAGTTTCAAATTTAAGTCCTCCCATGTGAAACTTCTTTTTTTCTTGTTACCAATTATTAATGTTGTTGGTAACGGAGGGGGTTTGTTGTAGAGGGTTAAACTTGTAAACTATTGTCAAGAAGATGCAGTTGCGAGGTACTGTCAAAAAAAGGCGTATCTCTTGTTTTTATTATTAAATGATTTTAAAATTACTGCTCAGAGATTTGGTTGTTCACGTATAATTGTTTTTTTCTTACTTTTACTAGTTGTAATGCGTATGCTAATATACGTTTCAGAGAATATCTATAGTTTGCACACCGATGCTTACTCTAGAGCTTCAGTGCGCGGGTCCACACACGCACGCACAGAGTTTAGAAGAGAATATTCAGTGTCTTATACCTTAATAGGGCCTTGACTCTACGTTGTCCTACGGAGCCTTTTCCTTTTCTGATCGCCCCACGTTTTGATTGCATTACTTTCCTTACAGACTTTTACTCCACCCTATAACCCCAAACTCTTTTCTCCTATTATCATACATCCGACCAGCTCATCTTCTTCCTGCTCTTTCCTAAGTTATTAACGCCCTCCTTGTCCGCAGAAAAGTAGTGGTTTATCCCTTGAATTTGAACTCCGGTCCGATACCTGTAGCTCAATGAATAAACCTCTCAGGAGGACCAACTCCTGAATTTGTAAAAATAAAAATAATTAGCCTCTTTTTAGCCCTTTTAGGCTTTTATGGGGGTTATAGATTCTTAGAGAGACACTTCTGACTTAAAGTCTATAACTGGACATCCAGTTAAACTTACTTTATATGCAATAAAACCCAAAGCTAATTGAAAAATAACAATTATTTATTTGTTTTTATTTTATTAACTAATTATTCATTTCTTTTAAAATTTAAATGAACTTAACCTTTTCTTATTTTATACAAATAGCAACTAATTTAAGTTCAAGACCCTTTTGTTTTTGAATGAACATAGGACCCTTATATATATTTATTTCCCTACTATTACCACATTAATATATCTAGATTGTACTCCCTACATTTTGTATAGGCTATATACTTTCCATTTATCCAAGGAACTTTCCATTTTACTTTTCCCTTTCTACTCTCTATTTAGGACACTCAAAGCTTAAGGGTTCATTGCATATCATTATAACTTTTATAGTTCTATTAAGTAAATTTAATTTACTTCTAATATCTATTTCCTAAATATAAACAAAAGTATATACGTGTGGCAAAGATTTATCCAAACGTTTGGTTAATTAACACATTAGCATTTTTTTTACAAATTGAAACACTTTTACTTAACCATAATTACAATAATTATGTTCTTTATATATAACCATGGAGAATTTATATCATTTTCTAAGAAATAAAGCCATATTGAACATTTTATTTACTCACATAACCTCTCATCATTTCGTAAAAACTGTTAAATGAAGAAACAATTTTGAAAAATTAAAGTTTAATTTAGTTAGCCTTAGCGTGGTTTATTTCGCTTAGGCTGTATCTTTTAATTGAATTTTAATTAATATAGATCGAAATAAAGTCTAATTTAAATAAATATTCGTGTTTATAAAACCTTATAATGATGACTTTGTTGTCTGGATCTCATCGTGAAATGGGTTCCTCACATCCTACTGTTTTGGTAACTATCTTGTTCTTTTGGTTATTCGTCTTACTAAATAGGTTGATTGGTCGAAACATTTCTCAATACAATTCACAGTGTTTAAAAGCATATTCTAATGGACGGCGTTCTCTCCTAATTTACTTATTACGGCGTTTAATACCTTCATTTTTTTACACAGGTTGAGGTGGTTTATATTTGGATACTTGAGCATATAGTTCAAATACCCCAACCTTCCCGCATCTCATTGTGCAAGCAATAGTGCAACCACTATTATAAGTTTTTCAACCCATATTTGGAATTATCCTTTCAGGAACTTAATACACACATGTTGTTTCTTTGATGGCTGTGGTACGACTCTCGACTCTTACCCACGCTTCGCCTTTCCCAAGAATTATAGTCCGTGGGTGTACCCCGTTCTATTAATCAACCAATCAGAGGCTCTCTTCGATAGCAGCGAGGTTATTTAAAATATAATCTCCAACCGACTATGCTTGTATCTTTTTTAATTATTTTTTTTTTTTACTTTGTCTTTACAAGATGTGCAGTCTTGAGTTTACAATTTTGTTGTAAATGTATTTATTTAGTTTTTTTCAAATGCATTTACTACCTAATTTTACTCTCGCATTTCTTCTTGGCTACAGCGTCTTTTATGCCTCTGTTGGTAGATTTTATAAACACCTTGATTCTAGCGATTTTGCTAACAAAAATACAGCTTTGTACCTTAGTAGCCAGAATTTTATTTTACGAATATTAGGTTAATGTCGGTTTTTAACTTTAAAATTATAAGTTAATAAATTTAAGCCTAGTATTCCCTACTTTAATTCTCTTTTTTCTATTGTACATTATTTATTTAATTTATTTAAAATGTTTACAAATCTAGACAGTTTGGCCTAAATACCTATTCTCTCCAATTACCAAGATTTTTGCAACGGTCAGTTCGGACGTTGGATTTGATGTCAGAGTTTTTCTTATTTTGTAAATTTTACAGGATAGATACGACGAATGTACTGGAAGCTTACAAAGTTATACAAATTTTATTTTTTGAAATGACATGTTGAAGAAAGTTGGTTTGAGGTAATATCAACAATAGTAGTGTATACCATTCCAGAAATATGCTGTTCACTCTGGCCGCTTAGTTTGACTACGATATTAAGACTGTTGAGGGTTATGTGGATTCCTAACGAACCATAGGTCAAGCAAAACTAGTTGAGATGTAGGAGTTTGTCTCTGTAATATGCTGTTTTAATAATAGCTTGTAGTAAATAATTTAGAGCAAAGATTATATAGGTACTCATCTTCATTGCTATTTTAAAAATTATGTTACATTTGGAGATTTCACAATTTTAAAACTGTAAATTTGAGTTTTTAGTCCTCCTGAAGATAAAGTTATAAGGGAAACCTAATTGGTTTCCAAATGCAAAATAAACCATTGTACAGAGCATATGAGGGGAAAATGTTTTTTGATACTGGTCATTGCCCGAAGCAACATCAACTTAGAAAACATTCGGTGGTTAAAATTCAAGGAACAACTTGACGTAAACATGTAGCTTATTAACGTTATGTCTTTTTAGGAAGACTGTATCTAATAAAAAAAATGTATAATACAAAAATGTAAATAATAATCTTACGGCATAAAAAGCTCTAAATGTACTAATTAAATATTTAAAATAATTTTACTATTAGTTTAATTTAATTTTACTAAAATTATTTACTAATTAAAATACGAAATGACTTTAGTTACTTCATTGCTATACGGGTTAATCTACAACTGAAACCCTCTTCGGTACCTTAACATTTATATATTATACTATCTTTAAATAACACATAAAATTCACATATTAAAAATCTACAGCCTACACAATTTATATATTTAAAACAGCCTACAGATTTCACGGAATCTACATAGCTTTATTAATAGGTTCAATAACGTAGATATTAAGCCATTTGAATTATTTCAACGATTTATATGGTAGGTCACGTCATAAGTTGGTGTTCTTCAAATTTACCAGCCATTGAATGTATGTCAAGTTGGCTAACATTTTTCCCTGATAACGGTTTTCGAAAGATTATTCTGGTTGTTTTCATTTTATAACAAAACAAGGAATTAAAGACAAACAGTATGAATAATTTACAACACGTATGGCGTGCCCCCCGACACTGTTACATCTCCAGCTAACTGAAGCGTTAGCACAACAAACCATAAAACTAATGCCCCTGCAAATGCGATAAAAGCTGCTTACTATTTATGTCACGTGACCGTGTACACTACATACACAAGTATTATATTTCTAGAGATAAATAGTATGACCAAATGTATGATGTAAAGCACAAAACATACTGAATACATATAATAATAAAATAAATACAACCCTTGTTAACGTCCGTCTGTTGTGAATAAAATACTAGGACATTCCTGTAATTTAGATTTTTCAGGAGGGAACATGAGTTTTGTCTCTTTTACATTTTTCATTTCAGGAAAAGTTTGTAATTGTTTATTACTGGCATGTTTAGGTTGTTAGTATTTGTTAGGAATGTTTAGGCCTCATTTACGTAGGTCAATATTTAAGTCTAAATCTTTAAAACTAATAAGATTTTCTTAAAATAAACTAATTCGGTTCATTTTGTAACTAACCTGATACCTTTTATTAAAATAATTATTTTATTAACCCAAGTATTCAACTAATAAAGCAATAATAGCCTTAAAGTTTAGGTCTAAATTTTATTTATTACCAATAATTAATATTTATACTAAAATGTTATAAATATACGAGGTCCATTCATTATATAAAGAGACAAATTCATGTTCAAATTGTTTGATTGAAGTAATCAAATAGTTTGTAGGAGCAGTTTGGTAAGTTTAGGTCTTTATGTTGGGTACACTGGGAGAGGGCATTATTACAATACTATATTTTGAGGTTTACCACAAAGGGAATAGTGTATATATTTATAATTACATAAAAATTGCCTATAATATGTATAAATGTATACTGTAATTGACATTTGTAATTGGGGTTTCCACGTTAATTGACCTTTATTTGAACATGTTTTCTCTTATTTCTTAATGTATGACTCTGTCCAGCCCTTTTATTGGTCGCATAGTTGCTTTTGTTAAGGAGTTCACTTGAATTCTGAGTTTTCTTACTGCCTTCCGTTTTTCCATTTGAATTACACTTGCATTCAGAACCTGCAATCGAGAAAAAAAGACATTACTCCCAAGTCAATTAACCTTGTTACGTGATACAACTTAGCAACTGAATATTTCTAAAACAGAAAAAGATCTGTTCTACGTATTCAGATAAGATTAAATAAAATTGTCATTAGACCAAACAGAACTGTTAACAAAGCTGGAAGACGTGACATCTTTGAGACTGATAATGTTCGAATGATCAATACCAGTCAAAGAACCTTTAGATATCTAATAACAAGTTAGAAGAAAAAAAGAAATTGTAAACTTATAGCTTACATAAAATGTAAGCAGAAGCATAAAACCAACTCAAATAAGAAACAGATTAAAACTTAAAACCAAAATAAACAATTGATTCAGCTAAGCAGCTTAGTTGGTATAAATAACACCTATTTTGAATATTTAAAGTAGAGTCATTCAAAATTAACCATGTCTGTACAATTATATTTTTGGTTTTTTTGAAACCAGAGTCAAAAGCGAACGGGTCTAACTCTCATGTGTAAAATGGCCTTTTAGAAAAAATTTATTATTTTTTTAAGAACAAATCCCTTCCTATCACTGCCTTATTTAATTTAAAATCAAAAGACAATGATATAATTTGAAAACCAAATAAAATATGAAGTTTAACTCACAGAAAATACATAGAAAAGTGGACCTAGAAAGACCCCAAAATGACATAGGTTCCGTTCTACGCTTATTTCAGTAACAAATTTTCGAAATACAACAATAATAAAATAATAAACAATAAAAATTAAGATAGATCGAGAAATACGACATTAACATATTATAAATTAGCGAAATATATAGGCATAGGCTACGTAATGTATATTAGTGCATTAGTGCAATCCAGAAATTAAAATGTGGAGGGGTTATTAAAATGCGCGCGTGTGTATGTCTGTGTGTGTGTGTGTGTTGCAACGTCCCCCTTCTCTGGTTCCGTTTTGTTGTTTAGGTTTTGTTGCTACATAATTACCTATTTATTATATATTTATATATCTGCTGCTCACACCGTTTTGTGTACCGTGTTAAGATCCCTAAATTTTGTCTTGTGTTCCCGCGTAGTGGACCACGCCTAAATGCAAGCCTATTCCCGCTGACTTCTACCTTAACGTTTGTACGATCTCCCCTAAGATGGTTGGCAAGTTTTTGGGGTCTGTATATAGTCACACATGTCAGTAAAATAGTCAGCTGGAAAGAAACAACATTTATATGAACACGCAAAATTTTCAAAGAATCTTACCACTTCATGAGATGCAGGCAAAGCAACGGGACGTGCAAAATATTATCATGTTTAAGATACCTTTTCTAAAAGGCTCCTGTGTTCTTTAAACATGATCTGCCAGTAGACATCGTCTCTGGGCTTCAATACAAAAAACCAACTAATTTTTAAAATAGCTCAATAAAATTGTTCTCAGGAGAGAACTCGTTTGAAGAAACATTAGGTTCTGAATTTTATATATTTATTAATTAATGAAATTTAATTAAAACAGTACTTGGAAAAACTAAAAGTTTTTATTGGTTGTTCAACACAGGATAAATTCAAATACTGTAAGTTTATATAATGCATTTAATTACTGATTTTAAACTAAAATAATTATCTTTTCAAATAAAATACACTTAACTCTCTCTTTATCTTCACAAATTATTAATTAAAAGTTCGTCATTTTTCACATATTTAAATCCTACATTTCATATATAATTCATTAATTACATTTACACATTTTTAAACAAAACTATTTCCAAATTTAACATAATAAAAAAATTTATCTTCTCATTTCAAAATTGAATTGGTAAATTCACATTTTATTATAAATAATTTTAAAATTTATATGATTCAATAAATCTGGTCTTCTTGAAAATGATTGGCTTATGGCCAAAACCACTTTGTAAATTTAATATTTATTATTCATTATTTAAACATTTTTGTTTAACGTGTGTGTGTGTGTGTGTGTGTGTGTGTGTGTGTGTGTGTGTGTGTGTGTGTGTGTGTATGTGTATGAATGTGTGTGTGTGTGTGTGTGTGTGTGTGTGTGTGTGTGTGTGAGAGAGAGAGAGAGAGAGAGAGAGAGAGAGAATGAATTCAAAGAAAGATAAACATTAATTATTTTCTAGACCCAACATGTTCTCAATATTTGACGTAAAACTACCAAAACGTTCAGCATCAAATTTACAATCAGCGCAGTAAAATCACTCTGGAATTAATGATATTCAGTTTTTGGATGGTGTTTGATAACTGTTACTTTCCAAAAGGAAGGTGTTTTCCTGAAATTTATGAATTACATAATCGAAAATAATTGTTTCACATCTCATCTTTTGTTGGTTTTAGAATCAGACTGAAGACAAAAGTTACTTCATAATAACTATAATTTCTTTATTATAATAATGTTATATTATAATCCCTGAACAATAAAGTATGTTTTATTTTAGCTTTCCTTTTATTTATTGTTAAAATAAAATGCATATACGTCAAATTATTAAAGGTTAAAAGCTATTAATATATTAAATATTACCTGTGGCTTACTTAATACTTCAAACGATTATTGTTAAAGAAAAGTTAAATCATAGGCACGGAGAAACTGTATGCTTTATCAAGTTGTAGGTCCTAACCTGACGATAATAATGTATTCTGATTTGTTGCGAGTATGAGGTACCATAGAAGGACATTAATTTTAAATTTAAAGTTTTGTTATAAAAACAGAGGAAATAACGACAAGACTAACCCTTAGTCATGTTACAATTGAAATGCACATAAGGAATCAAATAAAAAGTTTGTGTTTAAGAGGTTTTATTTATTTATAATAGAAACAATACACCGCAGTTGCTACACAAGATATTATCGATGTTACTTGTTATACTATATATATTAATTGAAAGAAAACACGCATGTGTTCTCTAATTATTTAGTTCATTATCATAAATAATAAGTAATAAATGTATATATACGTAAAATTAAATTAAATAAACATAATACATTTTGAAATCATTTAATGATGCTATTTAAATTTTCAAAAAAACGAAGACAACATCAAAACTACAAATCCAATGCAAAGTTGAAAGTCATAAAAATATTATAACTTCCCACACAATGCACGTCATTTGACCAAGTTATCCATGTCTACGTTTTGCAAACATTTTATATGATCCACGGTTGAATATTGCAATACGCTGTCTGTTTAAAACAAGTACAAATAATATTAAATGAAAATGTAAAAATAAATTCAACGCTTGTTATCCAGACTTGGCGATGGATAAAGTACATTGACATTGTTATAGAAATATTGCTTTTTAAACAGTTATGGGTAAATAATTATAGCACCCGTGTCTGACGGCTTGACGAAATATTTTGTGGTTTGGATTTCAATATTTTAATTGTTGAATATAATAGGGCCTACAATGTTTTGTTAATTGTCTTCATTTCTATATAAAATCGAAAACACGTGATATTTACTATAGGATTTATTTTATTTTTGTTACTATAGAGACTGCAGAAGACGATAAATTATAATATTTTCTGTTCCATTTGAATTAAAATGCAAAACGTAATTGACTGAATTATGAAATCTCTCAGATATTGAGCCCCTTAACGCTCGCAGAGACAAAGCTACTATCAAATTCTTCGAAAGGGCTTTAAGAACCAACGATGACTTCTGGAAGAAATACAGATGCGCAAACCAAAGGCTTAAAACCCAAGTCACGCCACTGGTAAAAGCCGCAGAAATAAGAAGAAGACATGGATTGGAAGAATCAGAGCGACAACCTTTCAAGAAAATGAAATATATAAAGGAAAGGACCGAAATACCATCGTGCACATCAATAGCTGGTGTAAGCCTGAAAAAAGCCGACATCCAAATCTGCGAACTCAATGCACTAACAGAAGCTATGATCAACGAGAGGTATCCGGCCGACGAATGGCTGCGTGTGTACACAAATGGATCGGCAATGCATGACGCATGCAGAGCCGGATATTTCTCCTCAATTGGGCAAAAATCAATAGCAGTGGGGAAAAACGGAACCAACTTCGAAGGAGAAGTGACCGCCGTCGGCGAAACGGCCAGAGAGATTCTTCTGTTGGCCAACACCAAGAAGGTAGTTTTCCTCTCGGACTAGACATCTGCGATTCAGGCAATCACCTCTCCAAAGCCACAAGAATAGAAGGAAATAAACAACTGCCAGAAAACACTCCGCATGTTACAAAAAATAACACAGATAGCAGTACAATAGGTGCCGGGGCACTGTGACATCAGAGGAAACAAAAAGCAGATAGTTTGGCCAAGCATGACTGCTCCATGGCGCAGCGGATCCTCCCCTTCTTATACCGCAGTATGAACAGCACCATCAGCTACTCCGTGAAACGGGACAGGAAATAATCTGCTACTGGAAAGCAATGGGAAAAGATCATCCAATCAAGCATACCACTGGATTTTCCGAGAGGCGTAGCAGTGGCTTTGTTTAGGATGACCACTGAACATGACTACCTGCAGAGAAACCTGCATCGCATGAGATTTGTAGACACACCAATCTGCCCATTCTACTCCGACAACGAAGGGACGGCAGAGCATCTTACCACTTGTGACGGCCTGAAGGATATCTTTCACAAGGAGTCCAGGGAAGGACTCGCTACATCATACTGGGAGGCACGGCGTCGGATGGCTGAGAGGCCAAGGACGGGCGTTGGTTGAAGTAAAAAGTAAGTATGAAATCTCTCGCCATTCTAGTGAGACTAGCCTTCACCGGTTGTCACATATCTTCTAGGTCTCATGTTCTTTTCCAATTCCTTCTATTAGCTCACACTTTCCTGATGACGTACAAATTTACAACCCCTAATGAAATAGGTTTTTATTCATGCGGTATGTTCAAATACATTTTTAAAACCTATTCCGAAATACAGTTGATGTTAGTACAAATTTTTCCAAATATTTAATTTAAAAAAATAAATTATAGAAAATGAGAGAGTCTAGGCCGAATTCGAACTGACTAGCGCTTTGGTACTGAGCCAACCTTTCCATAGGTAGAAATATATTTTTCAAAGTTGCATAAGAACTTTTTACCACCACCTAGTTGTCGTCGAAGCCTCAATTGTACAACCTTGGTACAATTAATTGGTGCCATGTTTACCACCCAATGCCATAAATAGTGTTCTAGGATTAAAAATAAGTGAAAAGAATGAAACAAACAATCAGATTGGATTAACGGTATCAAACCTTGCTTCGAAAACGGACAATACGAAATGAAAGCGAAAAGAAACTACAACACAACTCTAAGACGAAAATAATAGTCCAACACCATACACAGAAAAGAGAATGGAAAATTGCAAAAATATTAGTTTTCTATTTTGCCACTTAATAAATTGTTTTGATATATGTATATACATGTATCTCTATTAATTGTAATTATAAAGTGAAAAAAAAGTAAAACTATTCGTTGTTGACTTAAGTACAAACTGACTTTGAAAAAAAAAATTACATATTTTATAATAAGCCGGAATTTTCTTAGTGATTTCACAGTCAAAGTGTTTCCGTACTTCCTTGGGCTAACTGAAACAGATTATATTTCCATATCAGAGACATTCACAAGCTTCTAAGTAGGTATATTACAACAAGTAGCTTATCTTCACTCATTGTTACTTATATTGAAACGTTCGACCTACCGTCTGCGTCTACGGTATTATAAAGCAATAAACTGCTGCGATCTAAATTTTATACCAGGAAAATTTAACAGTACACACTTTTCATACATTCCATTGCCAATATTAGCAACTAACCCCGATTAGGCCGACTAGGTTCACAAACAACTATGGACAATCTTCTACATACCTTAGGCATTACGGTGCTTCACATTACGCTTTTCAAACTAATTAAGTATAAACTATGTTATAAGTAATTTCAAAATAGTTAAACACGTAACTAACATACTTACTTGTGTTCTCAGCGTTGAAATTACTGTCAACTTCCATCATTTTAAAACTTGAAATATGCCTAGATACATACAAAAGAACTACGACACGTATAAACAACACCGACAGAGAATTTGGCATCAGGCGTATTTAACTTATATATCGTCTCATACAATGCAATTACCGCCCCTGAGAGTTAGGCTTGATTAACCATATCTACCCGTCTGCATTTTACAGAGATACCTTTGCTCGAGCGATTAATAAGATAAATCCTAGTTTGCAATTAAATTCCTTTCCATGATATTTGTTTCTACTAGAAACTACCACTACTATTGGTTGGCTCCAATTTAGTTTAATTAGACTGTATGGAACATCCATT
>JBAIZL010000004.1:86469731-86569731 GCA_036971475.1 Prosapia bicincta | reverse complement strand
ACCCTGTTGTATATATTGAAGCCTTACTCTATAATTTGTCCATTTATTTAGATTACTTATATATCGTATGTTCACAAACCTTTCCCTCGTAAACTATAGGTGCAATAATCATAGTAGGCGATGGACTTTCAAGACTAAATTTCGTCTAATTTAATTAAAACCTTCCCGGAACAGGGTATAAATTAAATTTTTATATGCTTTTATTTCTTATGTAAGCATAAATATTAGAATAAAAAAGTCTACTTTAAACGATCACATTATAATCAACAAACGTTACCTAAATTGTTTAAAAACCAAATAACCGTAAAAGCAATGAAACTCAATGTATATGTTTAATGGACGAAGGCACCAACACGGAGAGGATTAGATAAAGTATTTATCTTGGCAGAATTGAATTAATAGCGTCACGGTGTCTCTAGATTCCCAAGCCTTTTTCGTGCAAGACGTTCTTCTCCTCTTGTGTCTGATTTTAAAATCCAATCTAACCATTTTAATACTCTAACTACGAAGAGAGGTTCAAAATATGCTTTGCTAGGCTTTTTAAATGAACCTTTACTAATATAATATAATTATACTATATATTTTAGTACAGCTTAAAGGTAAACTCGACTACTAATCCTGGGTTGGATTTTCTTTAGTAACAAACAGTTCCATTTGGTTTATCGTTTCCCAGATCAACTCTGCCTGGGAAGATCTCTCGCGGTGAAGCCTAGGATATTAGGGATTTGAAGCGTAGTGCTGATTGCATTAACTTACTTGAACTACGCACAGCTCCTTACTCTATCTCTTTCAGGCAGTGTAGGTAGTTAAGAAAAAGTCTTAGAATTTATATTTAAAAAAACGTATATTTTTATAAATAAATAAGATATTACAGTTATTTTCTCGGATTTAACGGTTCTCCGTATTAATCATTATCATTCATAGTAATATATTATGTATATATATATATATATTTATTTATATTTATATATATGTATGTATATATATATATATATATATATATATATTTATATTTATATATATGTATGTATGTATATATATATATATATATATTTATATTTATATATATGTATGTATGTATATATATATATATATATATATATATATATATATATACATACATACATACATACATACATACATATATATATATATATATATATATATATATATATATATATATATATATACATACATACATACATACATACATATATATATATATATATATATATATATATATATATATATATATATATATATATATACATACATACATACATACATACATATATATATATATATATATATATATATATATATATATATATATATATACATATATTCGTGCAATAAATATATTTGGATTGTATCCTGATATATCGAACGTTTCAAAAGTTGAAGGCTACATACAAACATACACTATGTAGGTCTACTAATGACAATTGACTCACGGTTCAAACGATAATTGTAGGTAGTGTAATACTGTTGATGTTATATTACTTTTTATTTTCATTATTGTTGAAACATTGTCAAAGCCAAATTATCTCTTGTATTTGATTGCGTCCTCTTTTTAACAAGTAGAGTAACATTACAGATAGCATGGTTTCAAAGTAAAGTATACCTGAGATATATTATTTCAAAGAATCATCTGTTTGGACTGTGTTTGTTCAAAAAACGTTTTCATTTTTGTAATATAATATATTTCTGAATGCTCTTAAACTAATATAATCCTTCACATTTTGTTTCTTGGGTGATTTGTATGAGTTGTGTATTGTTAGAAACGTGTGGTAGATATTTAACAGAATGTCTAGCAATCCTGGAAACCTTGGAACAACCCTTGATTTTTTTTAATCATTAAAACCTCAGAAATTCTTGAAAAACCCTGGATTTTTTTCAATTTTAAGTCTGTTTATTTAAATGTCAGGTGTGGAAAAAATTAATTGAAATAATTACTAACATTATAAATGCAGATAATTTGCACCACAAAATTAACGAATTAGAACAAAAATCTACAATATCGTATATATGATTATTATATTTTACCAGTGTTAGTGATGTCACATGATTTGTTCTGCGCACGCAGAATATATATATATATATATATATATATATATATATATATATATATATATATATATATATATATAACGTTCATTTATAGCCACATTGACTATGGGAGAATTTGTTGTCAAGCTTATTGAAGGGGTTACATAAGCACCAAGAGATAGTATTAGCCAAGATAGTATTATTAGTGTGAGAGATGTTGTATACCTCCCCCCACTTAGCAATCAAGACATGAAGAACCCCCTTATTAAGAAAGTTGCATTATATGTTTGTGAATCGCAACTGTGTTGCATTTTTTACTATAGTGACTATTGGCTAACTAAATTACACGTTAACCATGTAGACAAATTACATTAACAGTAGAATATTATTGTTTAGATTGAAAATAATCAATAGTAGTGTAAATGCAGCCGTAATGAGCGTAGGTTGAACTCTTGAACTTGAACGTTTTACATTGCTTTATTAACCTTTTCCAAAGCAGTATACATTTAAAACTAGAAAAATATTGTTTTAAATATAAGTAGATAGTTTCTTAGAAGTAAATAATTGTCTTTCTAGAATTAACTATATATTTCATACATTTGAAACAAGAAATTATTTTACAGGTTCAAATGTTAGTTTATAAAATAATGTCGAAAGGTTGCACATTCAAAGAAGAGTGGGTAAATGTCGAGATACAATAATGCAAGCAATAATAAGGTTGCTCCCTCTCTCTCTCTCTCTACCTCTCTCTCTCTCTCTCTCTCTCTCTCTCTCTCTCTCTCTCTCTCTCTCTATATATATATATATATATATATATATATATATATATATATATATATATATATATATATAGTTACTATCTGGAGTACATCCGTTCATTCTGCAGTGCATAAATTCGCAGTTCCGACGTTTCGCTAGAATCTCATCCAGCATTGACGAGGTGAACTCAACAACAGTAGAAGAGCGACTGAAGAGCGCAGATAACTCGGCTCCTATATATAGAGGAATGAAGCCACGCCCATTGACGTCAATCCACACATTACGTATCAGCATACACACACACACACACACACACACATATATATATATATATATATATATATATATATATATATATATATACATAGCTACCTTCGACGTCTAAATTAATTCTGGGAGCGAGTGGTTTTTCTCCCGATAATGGTTTTTGAAACCACGGTCAAACATGAGTAGAAACATGAGTAGATTATTTCGTTGAACAAAATTGTTTATTTGTAATTAAAAAAGATTAAGGAGCCTTTATTGACAAAGAAAAAACTAAGTCGAGGTTTAATCTTTAAAAAAATGATTAGAAACGTTTATAACTAATATGCTTTCTAAAGATAAGTGTTTTCTAGATATCCAAACATTTAAAAAATATATTTAATACTATTTCAGGGAATACATCCGCAGAGAGAAGTTTTTATTTAATAAAAACTTTTAAATCGAGAATTTTCAAGAAGACGCATTAATAGCACATTGTACCGTTCATGATGCAGTTCATTCTGTTGGTGGCGTCAAAAAAATGAAATTACCAAAGATATGGTGAGTTCTCGTGATGCTCACAGAAATAAAACATTGCTTTAAAGGAAACAGAGATATGAAAGAAGAAATAGATAGAATATGGATTTGGATAGATAGATATTTGGATATATACGAGATAAACCAAAAAAATGAAACTAGATGAAAGCAGAAACTAAATTGTTAAATGCAAAAGAGGCAAAATATAAAACAATTATTAAATTAATCTTAAAATTTAATATATTATATTAATTTTATAACTTTAATGATCTATTGAAAAAGTTAAAGAAGAAATATTTATTTTGAAATGTGTTAAATTAAAATGTTATGTATAAATATATTTTAATATTTCCCCCTTAAATATGTCATTACTTTAAAAAGTTTTTTGAAATAGCTGAATATGGCTCTATATTTATATTTATAATTATTACCTCTATAGATTAAAATTTTATATTTTTAAAATTTCCATTGTAATGCTTAAATTTACAATTTAAGCCCGTTACATTGTGTTTGTGTGAATGTGTGTGTGTAAATGTGTGTATGTGTTTTTTATTTTCATCATTCATCTATGAATAACAAATACTGAATCGTTATTCATAAATTATTTATCTATTACAACTAATAATTTATTTATTTTGTAGATGAATAGTAATTTTACATGTATATAATTTCTTTGTCTTTTCATCTATTGTGTGGTATAAATATTTCTTCGTGCTACATAATTAGATCAGAGAAAGAGTTTTTTTTTTTTAAAAATGCGTCTAAATTTAAGAGATATAGATACTTCATTATAAATATGATGAAATAAATTTTAAAAAAAATTATAGAATCATTCATAATGTAATAAAAAATATTATTTGTTTGTTTCGCAAGTCAGAGTGCATGGTTGGCAGGTGAAAAAATTTATCTATCCAGAAGAGATGTAAATTTTAATAATAATAATTGTTTAATTATAAAATAAAAAATATTATTTGTTTGTTTCGCAAGTCAGAGTGCATGGTTGGCAGGTGAAAAAATTTATCTATGCAGAAGAGATGTAAATTTTAACAATAATAATTGTTTAATTATAAAATAAAAAAATATTATTTGTTTGTTTCGCAAGTCAGAGTGCATGGTTGGCAGGTGAAAAAATTTATCTATGCAGAAGAGATGTAAATTTTAATAATAATAATTGTTTATTTATAAAATAAAAAAATAAAACTAAAGTCTAAGCACTTCCTAATAACTGATGTTAAAATTAAAATTATATATTTTAGTTTTGATATTAAATACCGTAGTTGTTACAGATCTCATAACATCTCGTCCCCATTGATTTCGTATTATAATATCAGACTTTAAACCTATTAGATAATTCAAATTACATAAACGGTAATAATATGTCCGGATTGGCAGATTTAAAGTAGGTCCGTTTGTCCTTGGCCGTGATTATTTAATTTACTAAAATTCCACCAGACACAATGACACACGACTTAACATATCTGCCTGATATTAAGAGATATAGCTTAATGCATTGGTTTAACGCCTAATGCAGGCTACACTTTGCCAATGACGCTAGATTATATTGCACCTGGCCTGAGCCAATTACGTAATTGTTATGCCATGTTATCAATTTATTCACGTTTGAATGTTATAGAATCTGTTTTTTTTAACTTTAAAAAATACAATGTTTGTTATACAAAACAATATTAGTGAGTAGTTGTTCATTTCGTAAACAGAATGTATTTGTTATTGGTTTTACATATTGCTGCCAACGATAAATAGTAATTTAAGAAATGTCAAACCTTTATTGATGCTGATTCAATTATAATGCCCTCTAGCACTATGTGGACACTTAATGCAAATATTCTTTTTAAAATGAACAATGAGTTACTTTCGAAATATAATTTAAAAGATGAGCACACCTGTATTCTTTCATACATTCAAACAAATTAAACAAACATTCATCCCAAATAGTGCATCCATATCTAAAGCCCCCTCCCCATCAAAACTTAAAACAACCAAAAGGTCAGTGTCGGCCTGAGTTGACACAGGGATACATCTAACCAACGGCCGTCCTCAATAAACAAAGAAATTAAGCACTATTATATGGACAAATGTGATGTATTAATATATGTTCTCGTGTTTAAATCTATACTATTAGCTCACTTTAATGGTTAAATCAAATAATGATAAATATTTATTTACAATAAACAGCTCACCAGACAATTCTAGCGTGTTCAACTATTTGTTAGCACGAATTTTTAAAAGATTTTTTAGTCTCGTTATGTACCCATCTTATGACATAGGTAGCTCAAGCAAAATCTCCTTCAGCAAGTAATTTTGTTTGTTAGGAAAGCTATTCAAATAGAATTTACTTTATTTAGAACGATTTACAGCTATGTGCTATATTATAAATAAATAAAATCTCTTAAAACACACAAACGTTTTATTTATGACCTGATGTACATTTTCATTGTGAAGCAATCATCTTCAGAGGAAACTAATACAATCGAAGTGTACAATAGGAGATCAATACAATTGTTTTGTGGTTGATGAGGTTTTATTTATTTATAATTAGAAGTTATACCAGAGTTGCTCCAAGTTATTATGTGCTACATATTAGAAATGATGTTACAAATATATTTTGGAATAAACAAAACTTACGTACCACAACATTATAAAGAATCTAATAGCCAGTAATCATTCATTTCTCTCCATTCAGTAAACAAAAGCCGTGTTTTATCCTTATTTCGTTTTTCACAATACAGTGAATAATAGATATAAATACAACAGATATTGTTAAATACAACACACTTTGTTTTACACAGTAATCTCAATTGCTTAGTTAACGAGTTAAAACTGTTTGAATAAGTGTTAAAGGATTATTTGCTGAGTTGTAATCTAGATAAACTCGTTCCGGTCTTTGTATTAACTTCCAATAAGTGTTTTGTGTTTCGCAAAAAAATAAATTATTCAATTTTAATTAAACTAATTTAGAGTAACTTCACTACCTTATTTTATATAAATTGAAAATAAAATGGTTGGTTTTCTATAATATAGACTTTCCATAATTTCTCGAAAATAAAATACTTTTTATGTAATCAATTATCTAGCTCAATGATGTACCATTGATGGTAGTAATGGTAATTACCGGTGATGTCTTTTAAATCCCACAAGATTTTCTTATGGAAAAATCCCGGATAAATCCGGTGACAAGATTTTAGAATCCAACCTTTGAAATTAAATTTTGAATAATATTCGGGCTGTGGACGGTATACATAGCTATAAGTAAAAGAATACTTTAATTAACTTAATAATTATCACTATAAAACGAAAAATCTGAAGTTGTCAGGATGTGCATCATGTATAAGACAACGTCACATTATATGACATTAAATAATGAGTAGACATGGATATATTTATCCACGAAATGAACATTATTAGTTGGGGTTACCAGTAGTGTTGCTTATTCATATATTACACATATTATTATAATACTGCTGACTAACATATTGTAAATAAACTGTAGTTGGTCTACTTAAAAAAAACAAATTATGTAAACTAAAAATAGTGAATGAATTATTTATTAGGGCTACGTTTTTGTAAATGCCATAGAAACCTAATAGTAAGAGGTTAGCTAGACCTTTATCAATCTAGAGATTGTGTTTTGCGTAAGGGAAAAAACAGTGACATGTTCATTAAAACGATAATGTGTATCAGCCAGTTTTTCAAAACAAATAATAATTAATATAGTATGAGATATATTTACTTCGTGATTAAATATAAATAAATATTAGTATTTACTACAAACAAACTAAATGAACAAACATATATATATATATATATATATATATATATATATATATATATATATATATATATAAAGAACATAAGTCAAAATACAAATACAAGAATTATAATTGAATTTACAAAGCGTAAAAGCTTTGAATTGTAAATTCAATTATAATTCTTGTATTTGTGTTTTGACTTATGTTCTTTATTAATACACAAGAATACATATTGATATATATATATATATATATATATATATATATATATATGAATTTCATAAGTTTTGTTCATGTTAAATATCTGTAATTCAATATATTTTCATGAGTAAGTGAGTGGATGATTGAGTGAGTGAGTGAGTGAGAGAAACAGAGAGAGAGAATTTTGTGTTAAGAAAGGCAGCAAAACAAACGCTCGAGAGCGTGGTTGCTTTTATTATATTTTGACCCTGATATAATTTCCTTCTCTTGAGTAGCAGCAAACACAAAGTTTGTTTCTCACAAAGAAATACAAACGGCGCAAGAAACAACATAAAAGGAACAATATAGTATTCGTTTGTGGTTTTACGATTTCTTAGCTTTAGAGGACGATTGTAACTGTAAGTGGGACACTAATTGTAAACTTGTTGCAACAAACATACACGGTGGAAATATTTTGCAACAAAGTAGTTAGGAATACTGTTAAAATGGATATACTGTGACAAATTTACTCGTCACACCTGAAAGCTATACATCATTATATAATATCTATATATTTTTATTATCATGTCTTCTAATTGAAAAACATTTTAAAATGTCACTAGTAAGCTTGTTAGCTCCTTTTTTACATTTTGTATTAGCAGCTCTTGGGAAATGAATAAACGTCGAATCATGTCGTATAGTTGAAGAGAGATTTAAATATCCATCTTAGTTGTAGTAGATGTAGTTATACTATGTCCATGAAATAAATAAAATAAATCTGGACCATGTAACTACGTATTTCCACGTAACCAAAAGAAACACAGTAAAAAAATATCGAAAATAATTTAATGAAACTTGAAATCAACTTAAAAAACTATAAACTCGTGTAAATAAGATTTAACGTAAGAGTAGAAGAGTAAATAAGGAGATATGAAAACGAAATTAAATAATGGAGGAAGTACTTTGTATCGTCAATAACTTTGTACTTTATTGCTTTAAAGCGTTTTAAAAATTCAGAAAACCCCGTAAGAAGTTTCTGTACTAAAACCTACTTATAGGAGTTTCATAAATCAGGTTTAAGGTAGGCCTAAAAAGTTATCTTGAGGATACTTTTAGCTAATAAATAAGATTATTTATTCTCAATTTTTTTTCTGGCACAAAAATGTATTTGATATTAAGTGTAATATTTGTTCCAATCATTCTTTTCTGTATTTGTATTTGAAAGTCCAAATCAGCGCGAGATGGTGTTTACTTAGCATCGAGAAGCAAAGAAGGGAGATACGATAGGTAAAAAAAGCTCTTGGCAATAGTACGTGCCTAACAGCGACTTACTATTAGCTCCATGTCATTCCACAAGAAGTACCTTTTAGTGCCTAAAAATATAAGGCAGACCATCCGTGTAGCATCTTCAATTCGTATGTTAAAACTTACTTGTCACTCAAAGTAATCATTTCCTAAACATCTAGTAAATAGAAATAAATATACGTTTTTATTTAGGCTGACAAATTACTATTTTGTATTTTGACAAGTAGTATAGAATTGTTTTCGAAGGCAATTATATTCTCTAATTTTTAATGGAAATATTGATTAACAGCTTTAGGAGAAATAGCCTTAGTATTTTAATATTTATTAAAGGCTTATGTTTAAAGGGGATGCAGTTATGTCTATTCGGTTATGTAGTCTAGTTGAAAGAGCACACTGTTTTTAACGAATCTTAAGGTCCAGGGTTCCATCATCGATATTCAGAGAATTTCAAAGAGATACAACTCCCAGGTTGACTCAGCCTAGGATAGTTAGTACCTCGTACCATAAAGTGTGATACCTACCTCGGTGATAAAGTGTGGGCTAAGACATACACAGCTTTACAAATTAAACGTTTATATTTACAAAGATCCTTTCACAATTTTGGTATAATTCGTTTATTTTGGGCACTTTAAAGTTTGAATCGTTTTGGAAGTGTTTTTAATTCCTTAATAGAGTCAATCACAGACTAGACAAACTAAATCTGGGAATAATTATATATAATTATAGTGGTATAAGATATTGCAATAAATTAAAATAATAATATATGAATAAATATATATATATATATATATATATATATATATCCGTTTATTATGTTATCTCTAAAACATATTCATCATTTTTTTTACTTTAAACAGTATATATTTTTTTTTACTTTTAAGATTAATAAAGAGAAAGGATAATTTTCAATTGTTATTCTTTCACAGTGCAACGGTAAGTAATACTTATTTATGTAGGTCATTCAAAATATTTTAAAAAAAATTTAACTTACATCTTACTGTAAAATCACTTGGTTATAAGGCATTCCTTTAAAGAATTGAAGAAATATATATACTCGGTGCTACTCGGATTATAATGCTAAAAATTTGAATTAGGGATCAAGTTTGTCAAAACCTATTTCAAAGAAATATAAACTGCAATGAAAGAATTATGTTCTAGATTTTGCTTCACAAAATATTTTTTATACTGATCAACAGATGCAAACAAGGTACCTGACTTTCCGGGTTTCTTCATGGCCAGGAAAGTTCCATCAAATTTTGTAAACAGATAGAAACCTTAGATATAAACTCAGATGATTCGACAGTAATATTTCGATTGAGGGAAAACATTGTCAAGTAAGATATTTGACAATAATTGACATTGAGATATTAGAGTTTCAAAACTATTCAAACAGTTGCTATTGAAGATGCTTACACAAATCAAATAGAGAATTAATATGATTCCAAATATTGGTTTGGATTAATTGAAAAACATTCCAACATGATCAAGTTCATAGAATATTAGATTAAGCCTTAGACTATAAAAGGATTTGTACTGCATTGTTTCAGGTTGAGTTTCAGGCCTACTATAAGGTATGATATCAATAAGTGATACATAAAAAAAATAAAATGTGATACTTGGTTAACACCGTACTTCACAGACAGAAGTCAGGATAAAACAGGCAGAAAAAAGTCTGAGCTCTGAGAATTTAAGGCAGGAGTGACACAGGTTTCCTTATGAAGTTTAATGTATTAGGCATATGCCTAAATGCTAAGCTAAAATAGAAGCATCACATTCAAAGGAAAAAAAATTGGATCTAGAAATCAAACATGGTAAGTTCCATTGTCTCCTAGTTGATATCTCAAAGTCTTCATTTGATAATAAATTAACAAACCCTAAACGGATTCAAAAACCCGTTTGGTTATATAACAACCAACCATGGGCTGTCCAAAAGTAGCAAATGTAGGACTTTTTGCAGAAAAAAGTACTAAAAATTACAGTTATGGTATATCAAAAAAATATTATATATTCACCGAGATCTGAATATACCAAAGACTTCAGAAGAAATAAAAATATCTCAAAACCATGAAGAGAAATTTCAACAACATCAGAATACTAAGGTTCTCTACTGCTCGATAACTCGCAAACCACAAGTTTTAGGAAGGTTCGTCATAAACGGAATATCGATTGACACGGCAGAATAGTAATACGCCGATTTACACGATATTTTGTTCAGCTAGTTTCAATTTATGTTTTGCTAAATAAGCTCGCGAGAAAGTAGAAATATTTTAATCTCGAGACAAGAGACTGTCTAATCTTAGATAGGTGATTATTTGCAACCTTTTATCAATGATATATTTTTATGATAGCTATATTTTCTATATTTTGAGTGTTTTTAATATTCCTTTTTCAATTGAAATGATAACAATGATCGATATATTTCGGCTTTACTTAAGTCATGATATTGTATTCGGTTTTCGGAAACTTCGGTAACTGGTTTTATATATATATATATATATATATATATATATATATATATATATATATAAATATAAATATAAAATACGTTTTCTTGTTGTAACACACTTTAGACGGTGTTACATATTAAATTAGCAAATTTCAGAAAACAAACGAGAATAGATTCAACATTGTAATAATATATGACTATGTAAAAAAATTGTTAAGTACGATAAATATTTTAATGAGATCTCTGGCTGATAGTGACATCTAGCGAGAAAAAATTAAAACAAGTAATCAAGCTAGGCATGCGCGCCCCGGATGCGCGATAGGTAGGAAGGTTGCTCGCGAATAATTTTTCTCTCTTATTTGGCCAAGATGTAACAGGGAACGGACGTCTTCAAATAGCAAGAAAATTTATTTAGTTTCTTTTTATTTTAATTAATGTAAAGTATTATTTTCTTTTAATCATGGCATAGAACACTGCATACGATACCAGGTACAAGATGGGTCGCTGACTTATTGAGGGCTTTTCCCGATGCTTTTCCACGAAGATGAGGCCAGGCTTTACCGAGATTTTCCACGAGGGGGAAGCGAAGTTGCGACAAGTTAATACAGCTAAGTGGGCGATTTAAGACTTTTAAAACTTAATTTCAAAATTCAAAATGTTTCGCAGCAGAATTCTAAATAATAAACAATGAACTTTTTAACTAATAAGCATAACTATAATTACGCATCTTTTGGTGCCAATATGTTCACATTAAATTATTAAATTTGATTATACAAAAAAGGCAAGTAAACTCGAATACATGTTCATTTTCAGCCATTGATTAATTAATTAATTGAAGGATTGCTATCCTTAAAAATTTATAAATAGAAATAAAAATGTTCCATAATCCGTAACTGAGTGTTAAAAATTTATGTGTCATGATTTTATTATATCTGTCTATCTTAAAATAAAAGATTATAATTTGCTTTAATTGAATTTAAAAGAGTCATTATTTTACCAGTGCACAATTCCTTGCATTTCAGATTAACAAGCCTTAAGAATTAATTCAAGAATATTCTGCTAATTTTAATGATTTAACTTGGTAATTTAAAATATTTTAATGTAACGGAGTTATAGCTTCTATTGCGTTACAGACAGACGTTTCGTTACGCCTGAACTGTAAGACAGAAGTGAATATTAAATGTTTTAAGAGTTATAACTAAATAAATTCCAATTAGTTTAATTATAAACCGTTACATTGTTTACTAATTCAATACAACATGGGTTATTCAAATAATAATTTATTTATAAATAATTATTTATTTATTTAATAATAAACAAAACAATAATTTAATTTGCAATAGTAATAATAATACAATATGGACTTCATTTTTATTTATAGGCCATGAAATAAAGAATATCACCAAATTATTTAAAAATGCAAATATCAAAATTGCATACGAAACTAATAACAAAATAATAAACATAATAAATAACAATAATAAAACAATTAATATGCATGAAAAAGGTGGTGTTTATAAATTAGAATGCGAAAATTGTAATAAAGCTTATATAGGTCACACCAAGAAAAAATTTTAAAAAAGATATAAAGAACATTTAAATGCCTATATTAATCCAGAAATATATAAATCAAATTTCGTAACTCATTGTATTAATAATAAGCACCAATTTCCAAATATAGAAAATATGAAACTTATAAAAGAAATTAATAAGGGATTAAGAATGAATATATATATGAAGCATTCGAAATATATAAACACAATAATAGTAACAAATTAATAAAAGAACAAATACAAATACATTCAATATTTGATACTATATTCAATGTCTATAATGTTACAGCAACAAAAGAAATTTGGCAATTTGTATAAATTTAGCAACAATTCTATTTCTAATTAAACACATGTTTTAGGCCTATAGCTTACATTATTGTAATTTTCATTCCTGATGATGTTGATACTGTTTACCAATGAAAAGCTTTGAATATAAATTAATAACTAATCTTGTATTTGAATAACCTATGTTGTTTTAAATATATATATATATATATATATATATATATATACATATACACACACACACATATATATATATATATATATATATATATATATATATATATAAACTCATGGTTTTCCCTTTCTGTTTTCTTGATTTAAACGCTCATTAGTTATGTTTATTTTCCTACTGGTAGTTTTAATTTTTTTCTTATAACTGGGGTAGATTATTACTCTCCAACATGGCGGGCGTTGATGTTTTTCTTTGGACAAATGATAATTGATATCTGAATTAGTAAAGTAATACAACCATGTATTTCTCATATCTAATTTTGCTTTACTATCACGTATTGATATGTCAATGAAATATTGATCAGCAGAATGGCAGACATTCATTGACTCATACATTGAATAAAAAACCGATTTTTAAAACCAGAAATAATTCTGAAACACCAACACTTTGTGGCAAACAATATTCCTGAGTGTTTCACTTCGTTTCGAAACGAATAAGATGTTTCTGAGTTCGAATAAAACAATAAAAACTAAAGCAATCCCTGCAAGCAAGATCCCCAGCAATCGCGGAATTTATTCAGCTCAGAGGAAATAAAATCTTTCTCCAATTCCTTTACTTTTTCAAACGCATGACGGTTTTTTCTCCTCAGCCTTTAAAATTTCAAACTTATAAGTACAATGATGCATACACATGAGGTATTTTAAAATGAAACAATTTTAGTTAATCAAAAAGATAAGTGTTTTATTTATGTTATTTTTGTAGATTAGGATTAAATAAATATTAACATATTATTTAAAACAGTAGATAAAGAATTTCTGTTTATTGTTTTCTGCAGTGACTTTGGATTTATTAGGTTTGTATGTTTATCAGGTATTATTCGTTTTCCTAGATGAAGTGATTATTCCTTTCTCTAATTAAGTCGTAATTTCTCATTGACCTTTTTGATGTAGTGGCTGCATATGCTTCCTGATGAAGTGGCGTTTCTCTCATGATAACATGAAAACTGTATTCTCTGAATCTCTGATGACCCATTTTCTTTAATAAAGCTACGGTTACTTATTTTCTATATTTAAATTTCAATTGGCCTTTTCTAATGTATGACCAGACATATGTTTAATCTGACAAATTTGTAGCTAACCGTTGTATTTAATGAAGTGGCGATAACTACTTTTCTGTAACGCTGTACGATAACACATTTTACAATCATTTCTAGACACCACTGTGTACTACAAGGGATGTTCTTCCTCTCCAACGAATTGGTGACTAATTGTTGTATTTATTGTAGTTGCGGTGATCCACTTCCTCTAATGCGGCTACAGTAACCAGTTTCGCAACTATTTCCAGATACCCAGATGTATTTCCAATAATGTGTTTCCTTTCACAAATTGGTGTCAAATCCTTGTATTTATTGCAGTGGCGATGATCCATTTCCTATAATGTAGCTACAGTAAACAGTTTTATAACTATTTCCAGATACCCTGATGTATTTCCATTAATGTGTTTCCTCTTACAAATTGGAGTTGAATCGTCGTATTTATTGCAGTGGCGATGCTCCATTTCCTATATTGTAGCTACAGTAAACAGTTTTGCAACAATTTCCAGATACCCTGATGTATTTTCAATAATGTGATTCCTCTCACAAATTGGAGTTGAATCGTCGTATTTATTGCAGTGGCGATGATCCATTTCCTATAATGTAGCTACAGTAACCAGTTTCGCAACTATTTCCAGATACCCAGATGTATTTCCAATAATGTGTTTCCTTTCACAAATTGGTGTCAAATCCTTGTATTTATTGCAGTGGCGATGATCCATTTCCTATAATGTAGCTACAGTAAACAGTTTTATAACTATTTCCAGATACCCTGATGTATTTCCAATAATGTGTTTCCTCTTACAAATTGGAGTTGAATCGTCGTATTTATTGCAGTGGCGATGCTCCATTTCCTATATTGTAGCTACAGTAAACAGTTTTGCAACAATTTCCAGATACCCTGATGTATTTTCAATAATGTGATTCCTCTCACAAATTGGAGTTGAATCGTCGTATTTATTGCAGTGGCGATGCTCCATTTCCTATATTGTGGCTACAGTAAACAGTTTTGCAACAATTTCCAGATACCCTGATGTATTTTCAATAATGTGTTTCCTCTCACAAATTGGAGTTGAATCGTCGTATTTATTGCAGTGGCGATGCTCCATTTCCTATATTGTGGCTACAGTAAACAGTTTTGCAACAATTTCCAGATACCCTGATGTATTTTCAATAATGTGTTTCCTCTCACAAATTGGAGTTGAATCGTATTTATTGTTGTAGCGATGATCCATTTCCTATAATGTGGCTACAGTAAACAGTTTTACAACTATTTCCAGATACCCTGATGAATTTCCAATAATGTGTTTCCTCTTACAAATTGGAGTTGAGTCGTTGTTTTTATTGCAGTGTCATTGACCCATTTTCACTATTGCGGCTTTAAGCCACTTTACGACTATTTGCAGCTATACTCTTATTAATAAATATAGGTAGGTACATGTTTCGTATAACGAATGGTAATCTTTGTGTTTCCTGAAGTAGCGATGATAGGAGACGAATTATCAAATGTATTTATCTCCTGTAAAACAGGTGAATTGTAATCGACAAAAAAGACAAACTTGAATAATAGGAATTATATGTATGTATATGCAATGCGTAATACTGGCCGTGCATTTGTTACTACTGAATCTACTAACCTCGTTTAGTTGAGTTCATAAGTATGCTGACTTTATATTGTAAAGTTTATTGGAAATCAAATTTAGTTTTTTTTTCAAGTTAAAATGTTTCAAGTTAAAAGCATACATTGTAATGCTTTCTGTTAGATTTTACGTTGTATCAATGCAATGTGTAATAGTGCTGCATGCATTGTATATTATCCCAATTTCACTCAAATAAAATGTTTAAGCTTAAGGGTACTCATGACACCATGATACACGGACAACAAGGTGTGTTTAGTATTTGTTACTTAATTAAACTTATAAATTGGGGTATGAACTCATTGTAAACTCTGTGTCACTGTAATTACTGTGAGATCATTAAAAATGTAACTAAACCTAAAAACAAACATTTTTACAAGTATTTTAAAACGACAAAATGAGTTTATATTTAAATGCTATTATTCACTTCTGAACCAACATTTGTCCTGTCTCTATCGGGCTGTCGTGGAGTTGGAGAAGTTTTCAAATTTTCACAACTTACAAGACAAGTCTCTATTGTCAGCGTTAATTAGAAAAGTTACTTACTGCTGACTTGGCTCCAATCAAACACGAAACCTTTGACAGAATCGATTCCGACGCTCAACCGACTCTCCAAACTTACGTAAAACAACAAACATTCGATTCAATTAAATCCATCAGAACCAAAGACAGTCGGAAGTCTGGTGACGTAATTAAACTGGTCTTTACTGTTATTTTGTATAAATAGCTTTTATTTTACGGAAATGGAATTTTTTACTATCAGTACTTTTCTTCTTTTCTTATACTAATATACGAAATGTGTATTTGTGGTATGTGGTATCTAACGAATGTATTATGGCCAGCACAGAGCTTTACCGGTTAATCAGTGTTTGACGTTAAATTTCTTGAATCAACTCTTATTTCTTGTATTTATGAGACGATGTTTATGTTTAAGCCATACAGAAAGGAGTTAATTTGGCCAGCGTTAAGCTTCATTTGTTCATTGTAGCCAGGTTTGAGTTTAAACTCGTTGCGCCAATATTTCTGTATTTTACCAATGAGACAATAAGACTATGAGACAATGACTATGTTTAAGCCATATGGTATAAAAGCATATGATACCAACATTAAGTATTAACTGTTCCTAGATTGCAGGCTTGATCATAAATACTTTTGGATTTCAATTGGAAGAATACATCCAATTGTTATATGTTACTGTTTATTTTAATTACCGTAGTAGTTTTAATTGTAACAATCAACGTTTCCGGTAAAGTACTTAATGTATGTAAACTAAGAACACTGTAATAATTTCTTTCAATTATTATACAGAAAAAGTGTATACAAAGAAGCCTAAAGAAGTTTATTTTCTTTTCTATAGGGAGTATTTTCCATAAGTTTTAATGATAAAATGATTTTGTTTTTTTTATTAAACTAGTTGTTGAGCATCAAATAGGGATGTTTGCAATCGAATAACAAATAAATTCAACAAAACAATCTCATCTAAGGAAACGTTTTTGTCTGGGCCGTCATACGACTTGACTAGTCACAGCATTTCACTCTTCATTTCTTGCATTTGAAACCGCTCCAATCAAAGCCCTTAAAGTTCAAAAACAAAATAATTTTACAGTATTTGTAGTAGTTTTATTGTTGGGAGAATATAATTGAAAATTTAATATCGAGAAGTGAAAAACGAATTTTTTATTTGAATATTCACGTGAATCATATGGTTTTACAATAAAATATTTTTACAAATAAATAGTCCTTTTAATTGATTATTTTATTTCCTTTACGTGCAATATATATATTTTTTAAAACGTAATTCTAAAAATTATAATATATTATAAATATATTAAGGAAAAATAATAAATAAACTGAACTTAGTGTGATTTACGTTAGATTTAGTAAAGAAAACTCCAGCTCTCACTGAGATTTCAATATTGAACAACCTCAAAACCGTTACACTCGGGGTAAGTTACGTAACGCGCCTAGGGAAGAGAGTTTTTGACATCATTACTGCGTGGAACGGAATGGATGATATATATGTCTCGGTCTTACACACTATATAAAACACGTTACAACGAAAAATGAAATGTTCTATGCAAATATTTCGTTTAATACTTTTCTGTAAATGTATTTCCATAATATAGTTCTTATACAACTTTAAATTTCTTTTAATAATTTTAAATATAATTCTTAAATGAAACTAAGCCAAATTAGAGAATAATTAGAATAAAATTATATTGGCTAAATAAATACAGTTATAATTAAAGTGTAGATTATTTACCAAAGATATTAAAGATTAAGGTGTCTCTTAAGGCTTTTCGTTAACTTTGACTATGCAATTTTTTAGCTGTGCTGTACGTTTTCGTTCTTTTTTGAATTTACAAAACCATACCCAACGCATGTCTAAGATGTAATAATATTTTAACACAACTCGGTTTTCGGTTTTTTAGATCTATGTATGGCTCACTTAGTTCATTGGTAGGAACGGCTTTCTACTTTAGTATCGTACAACAATTAATTCCTATTACGCTATAACAGACCTTAGTATATTTGGAGTAATCCAGACGGGCTAGTGATAAATCATAATAAAGAAAGGTCTTGTGTCATTTACGGAATGCAAAACTGTTAGTCAAGGCCGACAAATGGCGAAATTTCTGGAACTGATAATTGAGAATAATTTCAAACTTTCAAATTATTCTCTCTATTATATAGAGCCATTTTTTTAAAACTTGGGAGCGGGTTTAAACTGCCCGAAGCACTGCTAAGGTATATTGTACTTACCTCCCTGATCTAGTCAAATAGCCCATTCCCTCTTACCAGGTTTAGAAGTTTCTTGACTAGTGTTTTACCTTCAGCATCCACCAGAGCCGTTCCATCACCAAAGAGGTTGAAGCGACTCTCAGCAAGTACTTCACATCTGTAAATAATGTGTGTGGCAGTCTCCAGTTCCTGCCCGCATAATCTGCACACTGGTTCATCTTTGTAGATACCCATTTTATGCAGATGTTTCCTTAGTCCACCGTGTCTCGTGAGTAGACCTGTGGCTATCCTCAGTTCCTGCCTAGACAGATAGATGACACTCTTCTGCAGCCCCAAGGAAGGTTTCCTAAGGGTTAGCTTGCTGTGTCTCATCCCTTCGGCCCTGATCCAGTGCTCACAGTGTCTTTCAGCCATCCACCTTCGCACTGTCATCTTAACCATGGATTTGGAAATACCTACCGCAGGCTCCGGTCCAATCAGGGGAGTCGAAGACCCCTCTCTGGCCAGCGCATCTGCAGCTTCATTTCCAAGTATTCCCCTAAGCCCTGGCACCCAACGTATCTTGATTTGATTAGTACATACCTAGCCATCTGGTTCGATGCCACCGTAATGTCCAGGACCTCCAGTCTGGCCCTAGTGACAAACGTCGGCTCTTCCCCCTGATTTAAGACTAGTAAATTCTTAGAGCTAAGATAAGCTAAAAGATCCTCACCTCTAGTGTTGGTACCTGTACTTCCACACGAAGTGTGATGGGAGTTAGCATCCATTCCCACCAGCAGCTCCTCATCCACAGCCACGCAGTGCTCGACCAGCCTCCTCAGCTCATGTGTTGGTAGAGCCCCCGTGTAGTCAAAGGGAAGATATGCCGTGGCCAGGTTCAGCCTCTTCATCCTCCCCTCCGCCCGCAGCTCCACCATCAGTGCTATCAAGTCCCTGCAGCAGAAGTCCGTTAGTACAAAAGCACTCAACCCCCTCCTAACTAGGATACACGCCCTGGGAACACCGGAGTCCTTATCATATAACAACTTACCTCCAGATGTCGCCAGCCCGCATATACTTCCTCCAGAAATCCATGGCTCCTGGATGAGAACCAAGTCCACCTCTCCCCTGTCCAGCATCCTACACACGACAGCACTAGCCACCCTGCTATGCTGTAGGTTCACTTGGAGGATCTGATCATTTTATTGCTTACTTCGCAGTTGCCTGGGTCCGCAAAGCAGCCCCAGGACTAGAGAGCACCTTGAACGTGGCCTGTCTCAGCCCTACGTTCACCCTCAGGTTGTTGTTCCGCAGTGCCCTGCGGGAGCCCTCTCCTATATACAGGATCAGGGTAAGACCTGCATCCTCCCTTTTCCTAACAATCACCTTCCAAGTATCCTGAACTATCCCAGGGTTCTGGGTTTTGACCACCTTCAGGATCTCTTCCGGCTCCTTGTCATTGTAGGGTTTGGGCACCCACATTGAAAACTTTGCAATGCAAAAGATCTCCCTGGGTGGCCATGCCCTCAACCTTACCCCCTCACTCAGGGTGAGGCTTGGCAGGACCCGAAGGACCCACTCCAGGCTCTCCCGTGAGGAGCATACGACATTTAGAGCCCCCTTCTCTAAGTATGCTGTCCTGAATCCTCTATCCCCACTCTCCGCCTCAGCGGACTGCAGTTCTGAGAAGAACAGCTCCTGCAGCTCCAACGCCATCTCTTCCGAGGGTTTTCTCTCTGGGTAACTAACTGGGACAATTGCTAGCTTTTGCCGAAGGGTATCGCCGTATGTGCACGAAGACACTGCAGCATCCCCCCCCCCTTGTCCCAGCTTCACTTTCTTCTTTCCTACCTCCACTGGAGGGGGATTGGAAGTCGCACTCCTAGGGCTTTTGAACATGATGGTTTTGGCGCTCTTGGTTGATTGCTTCCCTGTTGCACCTCCCTCCTCACAACATCCAACCCTTGACTTTGACTGGCTCGGCTCGGTTTTGGCCTCCCCTTCGTTTTTTCAGGATTGTTGGCCCTCCCGCTGCTCTCGCCTGTTCTCTTCGAAGCCGCCTTTAGGCCGCTCCACTCATACGCTTTCTCCGTAAAGACAGCGTGCTCAACTCTACAGCCACTTCACCGGTTTCTGCAGTCGGCAGCTTGACAGCCGCCCCCGCACCCCCAGTGATGGTTGCCGTTGACACATCTGCTGCAGACTCACGGTTTGCCATCTCATTGGCTCCCTCTGTCTGTGCAGTCTCAAAATCAATTGTTTTATTTTTATGGTCCATTAACGTCCCGCGAGTATGGGGGAAATAACGGTCGACCAGAACAGTGCCCCCACTGCCCTGGCAAGACAACATACAATGAGGTTTTGTCTGGTTCCTCAAGGGGATCGTGTGCGACTGCATTTTATAGCCTGCAGCCATTCATCCTTCGGCACGATGCCTTCCACCTTGGGTTGGGTATTCAGTCACTGACCTTGAAGCACACCCCAAGTTCAGGACATTATTAACTGTTGCTCATGGAGCGAACAGCCTGCTTTACTCTCTTTTTTACAACTGTGAAAAGAGTAGTTTCCCGCCCATACTTCACTGTCGCATTGCCCTTGGTTTACCTGGGAGGTGAGAGTAGCATTGTGAGGACTTAATTCCCAACTACCCCAGTCTCCCCAGTCAGAACAGTTATTTCTACCACACCCGACACCGGTTGACTGACGAGGAGGGATAATTCCTCACCTTTGAACCATTGCCTTGGTCCAGGCCTGCTTATTCAGAAACCTTCCGGGATCCTTATTCTCAGGTAACCTACATTTCTGTAGGCCGTCCCACTATCCGCCACCTGTGGACCCGCCCGGTTGCTCAGGCCAGCTAACCGGGATATAGAGCCTTACATTAAGTAAAAGTTATACCTGACATTAAATTTATTGCGTTTAGTTCTTGTTCTATTGTTCTTAGTAATAAATTAAAAACTTGCTATGTTTATTGCTCAAAAGATTTATTCTGTTTTATATAATCTTCACTGCATTATTAAAAGACTTTTACTATGTTTGGTTGTATAGAAACATGAAACATTTGACAAAGTTTGTTTCTTTCTGTACTCACACATTTATTTATTGAGATATAAATGCGGTATCAGATAAACGTTTAGGCTTATGATGTTTTTTTCATTACTACACCGTTTGTGATTCAGATGACTTCATCCATGACCGACCATTTTCGTCACCTACCAGTGACTTATAACTGAATACTTGCTCCACTTGTTATTCGTGATCAAATTTCATATTATTATTTTGGTTAAAGACACATTTAGTATCGAAAAATTGTTGCTGTTCATGACGAGCTGGTTGTTAAATACTTATTACACTTTTGCTATTACTTGCGACCAGACGTTTTGTTAACTAAAGGTTGTTAAATTACTAAAGGCCATAAATTAAACACACTTGAACATATGAAATATATAGACATAGCAACACACATAAAAATGACATCCTAAAGGAACAAACACGGCACAGATCACACATACTCTTCGATCACATCACTTCTAACTTGCAAAAAATTGTTCGAGGAAGCACAGCTGCAGCATTCCTAGCGGCAAAGATACGAGGCTGAAGAAGTCGTAAGACGAAAACGTTTCCTCCAAGTGTAAGTTAACAATTTAACAAATTTTAGTTCACAAAAAGTCTGGTCGCAAGTAATAGCAAAAGTGTAATAAACACAATAGGTTTCCTACACGGATGTCAGGTAATTGATAGGTGTTTTACTTTGGTGGATTTCTTAGCAATCAAACATTACCAAAATGTACCAGGCAACTCCTCATCCACAGCCCCGCAGTGCTCGATCAGCCTCCTCAGCTCACGTGTTGGTAGAGCCCCCGTGTAGTCAAAGGGAAGATATGCCGTGGCCAGGTTCAGCCTCTTCATCCTCCCCTCCGCCCGCAGCTCCACCATCAGTGCTATCAAGTCCCTGCAGCAGAAGTCCGTTAGTACAAAAGCACTCAACCCACTCCCAACTAGAATACACGCCCTGGGAACACCGGAGTCCTTATCATATAACAACTTACCTCCAGATGTCGCCAGCCCGCATATACTTCCTCCAGAAATCCATGGCTCCTGGATGAGAACCAAGTCCACCTCTCCCCTGTCCAGCATCCTACACACGACAGCACTAGCCGCCCTGCTATGCTGTAGGTTCACTTGGAGGATCTGATCATTTTATTGCTTACTTCGCAGTTGCCTGGGTCCGCAAAGCAGCCCCAGGACTAGAGAGCACCTTGAACGTGGCCTGTCTCAGCCCTACGTTCACCCTCAGGTTGTTGTTCCGCAGTGCCCTGCGGGAGCCCTCTCCTATATACATGATCAGGGTAAGACCTGCATCCTCCGTTTTCCTAACAATCACCTTCCAAGTATCCTGAACTATCCCAGGGTTCTGGGTTTTGACCACCTTCAGGATCTCTTCCGGCTCCTTGTCATTGTAGGGTTTGGGCACCCACATTGAAAACTTTGCAATGCAAAAGATCTCCCTGGGTGGCCCTGCCCTCAGCCTTACCCCCTCACTCAGGGTGAGGCTTGGCAGGACCCGAAGGACCCACTCCAGGCTCTCCCGTGAGGAGCATACGACATTTAGAGCCCCCTTCTCTAAGTATGCTGTCCTGAATCCTCTATCCCCACTCTCCGCCTCAGCGGACAGCAGTTCTGAGAAGAACAGCTCCTCCAGCTCCAACGCCATCTCTTCCGAGAGTTTTCTCTCTGGGTAACTAACTGGGACAATTGCTAGCTTTTGCCGAAGGGTATCGCCGTATGTGCACGAAGACACTGCAGCATCCCCCCCCTTGTCCCAGCTTCACTTTCTTCTTTCCTCTCTCCACTGGAGAGGGATTGGAAGTCGCACTCCTAGGGCTTTTGAACATGATGGTTTTGGCGCTCTTGGTTGATTGCTTCCCTGTTGCACCTCCCTCCTCACAACATCCAACCCTGGACTTTGACTGGCTCGGCTCGGTTTTGGCCTCCCCTTCGTTTTTTCAGGATTGTTGGCCCTCCCGCTGCTCTCGCCTGTTCTCTTCGAAGCCGCCTTTAGGCCGCTCCACTCATACGCTTTCTCCGTAAAGACAGCGTGCTCAACTCTACAGCCACTTCACCGGTTTCTGCAGTCGGCAGCTTGACAGCCGCCCCCGCACCCCCAGTGATGGTTGCCGTTGACACATCTGCTGCAGACTCACGGTTTGCCGTCTCATGGGCTCCCTCTGTCTGTGCAGTCTCAAAATCAATTGTTTTATTTTTATGGTCCATTAACGTCCCGCGAGTATGGGGGAAATAACGGTCGACCAGAACAGTGCCCCCACTGCCCTGGCAAGACAACATACAATGAGGTTTTGTCTGGTTCCTCAAGGGGATCGTGTGCGACTGCATTTTATAGCCTGCAGCCATTCATCCTTCGGCACGATGCCTTCCACCTTGGGTTGGGTATTCAGTCACTGACCTTGAAGCACACCCCAAGTTCAGGACATTATTAACTGTTGCTCATGGAGCGAACAGCCTGCTTTACTCTCTTTTTTACAACTGTGAAAAGAGTAGTTTCCCGCCCATACTTCACTGTCGCATTGCCCTTGGTTTACCTGGGAGGTGAGAGTAGCATTGTGAGGACTTAATTCCCAACTACCCCAGTCTCCCCAGTCAGAACAGTTATTTCTACCACACCCGACACCGGTTGACTGACGAGGAGGGATAATTCCTCACCTTTGAACCATTGCCTTGGTCCAGGCCTGCTTATTCAGAAACCTTCCGGGATCCTTATTCTCAGGTAACCTACATTTCTGTAGGCCGTCCCACTATCCGCCACCTGTGGACCCGCCCGGTTGCTCAGGCCAGCTAACCGGGATATAGAGCCTTACATTAAGTAAAAGTTATACCTGACATTAAATTTATTGCGTTTAGTTCTTGTTCTATTGTTCTTAGTAATAAATTAAAAACTTGCTATGTTTATTGCTCAAAAGATTTATTCTGTTTTATATAATCTTCACTGCATTATTAAAAGACTTTTACTATGTTTGGTTGTATAGAAACATGAAACATTTGACAAAGTTTGTTTCTTTCTGTACTCACACATTTATTTATTGAGATATAAATGCGGTATCAGATAAACGTTTAGGCTTATGATGTTTTTTTCATTACTACACCGTTTGTGATTCAGATGACTTCATCCATGACCGACCATTTTCGTCACCTACCAGTGACTTATAACTGAATACTTGCTCCACTTGTTATTCGTGATCAAATTTCATATTATTATTTTGGTTAAAGACACATTTAGTATCGAAAAATTGTTGCTGTTCATGACGAGCTGGTTGTTAAATACTTATTACACTTTTGCTATTACTTGCGACCAGACGTTTTGTTAACTAAAGGTTGTTAAATTACTAAAGGCCATAAATTAAACACACTTGAACATATGAAATATATAGACATAGCAACACACATAAAAATGACATCCTAAATGAACAAACACGGCACAGATCACACATACTCTTCGATCACATCACTTCTAACTTGCAAAAAATTGTTCGAGGAAGCACAGCTGCAGCATTCCTAGCGGCAAAAATACGAGGCTGAAGAAGTCGTAAGACGAAAACGTTTCCTCCAAGTGTAAGTTACCAATTTAACAAATTTTAGTTTACAAAAAGTCTGGTCGCAAGTAATAGCAAAAGTGTAATAAACACAATAGGTTTCCTACACGGATGTCAGGTAATTGATAGGTGTTTTACTTTGGTGGATTTCTTAGCAATCAAACATTACCAAAATGTACCAGGCTGATAACGTATCAAACTTAAGATACTAAGTCTTCATGCAATTTGGAATTTAGTCATTTTCGTTTTTTTTACAAACAACGCATTGTAGTACAGAAAAGTTCATGAAGGATGAAAACATATGAAAACTTTGAATCTACAATTAAAAAAAAAATCTCGATTTAAATTAGCATCTAATAATTTTTTTTGTAGGCTACAGGAGTGTTTTAGAATAGTGTTTTATATAATTATATCACCTGATAAATTCACATCTTCCGTGAAAGTTTAATCCGTGTTCTCCTATTTACCATTCACGACCGCAGGATATAAACTTTATGTACGGAAATATGCAGGAAGTAGTTCTTTGTTTTACTTTGCGGTGTAAGGTTTAAATTCACATCCGGATGACGATCAAAGGGAACAAACCCTTATCTATTCTGTTCATGGTCGTTATAGGCAAGAGCAGAAGATATATAAGTATTTTTACCACTTAGTTGGAAAAACGATCTTGTATTTAAAGCATGCTAACAGAAATTTAGCTTAATTGTTTTAGATTGGGAGAAATGATGATGAATTATGCATGCCTATTTATTTATTTTTTTAACTTTCTAATTCCTATATACATATTTTTAAATTTTGATTTATATTGCTCGTAAGATCAATCTCACTGTAATACTACTATGATATATAATACAATTACCAGCTTAGGTTAATATCTATAATTTATTTGTAAGTCATGGTTTTGCGTTTCTCAAGTGCAGAGCAGCCTATAAAAGTTATTATACGGAAAACACATGACCTCATTTTACTGTTTCTCTATGTGCATATACTACATAGTTTCTCCTTGAGAAAATATATATCGAACAACGCAACCATATACTGCGTCCCACTTATCGAAAGCAAGGAAATCATAGAATTACAGATATGTACTACTTCTATTGGATATCTTCCTTTGATTGTTGCCCTATTTTTATTGAGAAATGTGCAATATTGAGAAACGAACAATTTATGTTTGTTTAAAATGGATTATGACTTTTGTTTATGAATAAATGCATAAAGAAATATCTCCATATGAGGCGTATTAGGTTCACATACAGCTAACTTTCAATAGATCTACTAATGTAACAAACACAAGTGATTGTTTGTATATTCCAACAGGAATGAACTCATAATTAAGAATTTTTTAAAGTTGGAAATAAAATTATTATTTGTAATTTCCTTGTAATCTTATGTATTTACAATAATTTGTTACACTCGATATACAGAAGAAAACTCATTACAAATAAAGTTTTTAAATTACAGATTAAAATAATTTCTTCTTATCTCACCATTTTCAGCCCACTTTAATGGATTTTCAATGGTTGAAGGAGATATAACATCTGGAACAAGCCTGCGTATCAAATATATTTTTCTATCGCTTGAAAATATTTTGTCTCTATTTGCAGTCATCCTCTCTCAACGGAATTATTGATATTACGAACAATTAGGTTAAATAATATCCCATTGACTTAAAAGGAAAGTTTTAGTTATTAGACTTTGTTGTTGTTTTTGCACAGGGAATGTGTCTTCTATTTCCCCATACAAACGATATAATTAGGGATAACTGCTCTTGGTCATACTGTTAGGATAATTATACAAACATAAGTGTTATATTTACGATATAAAAATACAAATGGTCTACGTATATAGGGTAGCATACTTGATGCAAACCTACGCACTAACTCTAGGCGATGTATCTACTACACCAAGGTAAAGATAACGGATAAAGAAGGAACATTTGAGGAGAAATAAGACCAAGAAAATGGATAATAATTTTAGTTATGACTCTGTTGAGTTGGATTGCTTATCTGGTGTACGCTTAATCTCTAATCATGTGAAATTTGACCATGTGAAGATTTGCACCCCTATCTACTCTGAGAATAAAGTTATCTAAACAATCTATGGTTGTTTCAACTGCAAAAAATAAAACTGTCCTTTATCCTAGAAACGTTTAAAATGAACCTGCCCATAGCTAAAGAAAGTTAGTTGTTTCTCGCTAAACAAACATTAATATATTGTACAAATCACAATAATTATGCTACTGTATACTAGTTAATACAAAAAGTTTCCTAGGAGAGAAATATCGTCCGCGTGATAGAGTTATGTCTGCTCATCTCATCTGGTCGGATGATATGATCTTCTCACGACAAGTATGATTAGGGAGAAATACAATAAACTAAGAAAATGTGAAAACCTTCGATCGAAGCTTAAACGGTTAGAGAGTAAGTTTTTTAGTTCAAGGTTGGGGCATTGGTTATCTGAGAAAATAAATAATCCATTGACTTGATTGCCAAAATAGCAGCAGATGTTAGCCTAGTGGTGGTTAGGTTGATGGAAATGCCAAAGACAAAACTCTACGTAAACACCGAAGAAAAGATTAATCTGAAGGGGCCGTCAGTAAAAGAGAGCGGTCAGATCTGAGAGTTTGACTAATTAGTTATAAAGCTATAACATTTAACTTGAACACCTTCCAACTAAGACTGTAGAAACAATAGTGAGTGATCGTGCAAGGACAGTAGAAAGGTCAAGCGTTCGAGTCTCATTTCTTATTGTATTGTAATTTTGATGAGAAGAGTATTTGTAGTGAAAAAGGCACTAAAAGTGTTAGAAGAATAGAAATAACTATTACAGTTAAAAAAATATTTATTGTATTTGTGATTGGCTGACTTTGATTTACGGTATGATCACTCGAAATTATTTTTATGTAAGCCCATTTACGGTATGATCACTCGAAATTATTTTTATGTAAGCCCATATCATAGCCCATGTAGCCAGAATTCCTAGAGAAAAGTTGAAATATTTTTTGAGGTGTACCAAGGAGGATTGGTTTTTATTTTCATGTTTTTTATTGGATCAACCGTGTTCAATAAAACACAATGCTGTTAGTACTGTTCAACACTAGAGTTTGTAAAACAAATTGCTAATTTTATCTGTCAGATGAGGAATTGTTTTAGTAGAACAAAACAGTTGGCTAGGTGTTGTATAAATATATTTGTTATTGTTCGTGTCATTGCTTTATTTAAACGGATAAATTTACATTAGAGTGTATGGCCTTGTTCCGTAATGCACCAACAGATAAATGTATGTCGGGACTACGCTTATGGATATGAATCTAGTGTCCATATACTATACTACCACTAGAAATAGCTTACATATTTTAAACGCTTTTTATTAAATAATCACTAGCATTATTTAAATCGTTAAAAAAACAATGCTCTGAAATTTGCAATTTCTTACAGGTTCATTTCAAAGCAAAAATTAAAAAATATGTTGTATATTGTTCAGTTTTCATTACGAGAAAATGCAACGATCAATTCATCGATTGAAAAAACACAACTGTATTATTTAAGAAAAATCGAAAATCGTCTTTTGAAAATCTCAAACAAGCAGCTAATAGATTTATTCTGTAGAACAATTATTCTTTAACCTATAGGTGCTCCTGGGTTCGAACCCCGTTAGTACCAGAAGAAGTTTTCCAGCAGTTCAGATCGACTTTCTGGGAAAATGAATCTTTAAGGTCAGTCCTTGAATAATAATAAAGATTAATGTTCGCCATATTATAGTCCAAGTAAGCTAACTCCGTCTTACCTCTTCAGAGGCAAGGTCATTGATGGTATAAAGAGTAATTCTATAGAAGCTAAACATTCAAAATGGTTGTTTTGAAGCAAAGGTAAATTTCAAATATAATTTTGATACTCAAACGGCCTTAAAAGCAATTTTTTCTTAAATTCACTTTTTCCGATATTACAGATAGTCTAAGTATGTATAAAATAAAATAATAAATCTTGTGATTTGTGGGACCGTACCAAAATTAGTAAAGGCATTTATTGGTGTGATGTATAATGATTTTTTGTTTTAATAATAGCACGTCATTCATGAAAGAATAAGTACTTACATCAAATCCAAAACCTTTCTTTGATAAGTATCACTAGGAAAAGTGTAACGAATGTTATGTTTTTTCTAATTTCCGCAGGTATTCTATGTACTATATTTCATAATATATTATTTACCATATCAATTTCTTATATAAAATTGACTATATTATAAATGACATTATAATAATTCTCTGTATTTCGTATTTTAAATACGAATTAGACTACATTATGTAGACTAGAACAAATAAGAGTAAACAAGTAAATTTTGCGATGGACTTTTATGTTAACCTAAAGTGATTACTTGTCTTAACTAAATTAACTGATTACTACTTAAATGACCTAAAAGTCATTACTTATTGTCCCGGCAACATGTAGCCCTATTCTAAAATATACGATGTTCCACTGAGCATATACCAAGTACACTGAATAAGTTATACATTCACCCCAACAAGGGCGGACAGTCAGTCTTGTTCCAGTTTTTGTCGTGCTTCAGTTGTGTTCATTCTTTTTATTTTGAACTCGTGCGCAATATATTTGCAATAGTTAAGTTTTTTCATTTGTCTCTATTCAAACCTTATTTCATAATAATAATTTGTAATAACTTATTGACGAGTTGTATAAGTCATATTATTTCTTCTTATTACGAAGAAGAAGAGAGGACGAAACTTGTAAATTCTTTACTTACTATATTCGTTTCATACGATATCTTAAACGTAACTCATTCAGTTTACTTCTTTTCAAACTTGTAATTATTCATATCATTAATAAAGTTCAATTATTCGTTGTAATACGTGCGTACGTCTTTAAACATCCCTTGGAAACACAGGGGCTGAACATCACAAAGGGTTAATAACAAACTAACATTATTAGTAATAGACGACAAGAGCGTAGAAAACAGTAGCGTCAAATCACGTCATTGACACTCTCGGTAAGATATTGCGAGTTATTTTTAAACTTGGATCTACCGCAATAAATTCACAACTGTTTTTCACTCGACAGGGCACATTTGTCTTACCTCTTGGAGCAACTTGAACCGAAGGGCAAAGTGTGTGGTCTTCAACGGGGTTACATTCCTACCCTCGCAGAACCAGGGACGATCACTTCCTTAAACGCCAATTAGGGGCATCTGGTGTCAATTATAGTACATGCCACGTCCCCGCAGGCATAAATTGCGTTTCGCGCGTGATGACTTACACCGAATTGAAGATATTGTTATTGCTTTGGCGAGAGATTTGTGCAAAGCAATGAATTTGTTTCATGGCCGTGAAGACGTATTTAACTGTTGTGTATCGGTCTATATGCGCAATAGTCAAGCTTCCGTTTACTATTAAATAGACCATAAATCGGAAAAAGGTTCTATGGTACGCCTAAATTTTCTTAATTATTAGGCTTCAGCAATGTTGTCTATGAAATAGAATGTACTTAGTAGCCTATTCATACTTAATATAACCTTTCTCAGATACATTTTGCTTTAGTTTGAAATGGCGAATAATAAAGTGAAAACATATATATTACATAAGATACTATTGTTTCTCACTACACCTAAACACGCTGTATTTTTAAAACATATTTCGTTAAATGTTTTTTAAGAAGTAAGTTTTTATGTAGAAAATCTAATCATTTAATATTTTGTTGCTTTAAGTGTAGAAGCAAACTTTTCAAAATTAAATAAAAGCAATTTGGACACCTTTCCCCCGATTTTATTATTAGTTTGATTTATAAAACTAAAAAACTTATTTTTGTGTTAAACACACATATTTTCTTAAGATACTTTCTGGGTTTTTAGGTTGTAAATATACTAGTATAAATACAGTATTGTTTGTATTTATGGTAACATTATAATTGAAATTTGCAAGTTTAAAAATTATGAACTATAGTAGCTCTCTTAGAAATTTCTAACAATGTTTGCCCTGCTAAGTACATAGCACAATCACAACAGCAGTGTTTGCTACACCACACATGAGATAACATCGTAAATGTCAATAGTTTTATTTGCTTTATTAATTCTTATAATTATTTTAATTACTCATTTTAATAATTTTAAACTATCATTACACATAATTAGGTTCTTCCGTAAACACTATTTGCAGGACAAACATTTCAAACAAATTAACCATTATTTATTTTAATATTTCGCGATTTATAAAACTATTGTAATTATAAATTTGTATTTTAATAATTTAAAAACTAATAAAATGATTGTTGATATATGTTATTAATACTGTAATTATAAATATTTAGCCATGACTATACATAATCACCTATAAACAAAGTAAATGTGATAAAGTATTGAATTTTCATCAATTTACCGATTATGTTATGAAATTCTGAGCTCGTATTGGTTATTGTAATAAATTCGGAGTGAAACTTTGTGTAAACCATGTTCCCTTGTGAAAAAGAGGACGTAATTATTCTAAATGTAGCTGCAAAGTATTTGGCAGGTTTATATTTGCTTTTTAAATAGTATTTGCTATTGCACATCAAACCTTACGTTTTTTTAATATAACAAAATACATTCCTTGTGAAAAAGAGGACGTAATTATTCTAAATGTAGCTGGAAAGTATTTGGTAGGTTTATATTTGCTTTTTAAATAGCATTTGCTATTGCACATCAAACCTTACGTTTTTTTAATATAACAAAATACATTCCTTGTGAAAAAGAGGACGTAATTATTCTAAATGTAGCTGCAAAGTATTTGGTAGGTTTATATTTGCTTTTTAAATAGCATTTGCTATTGCATATCAAACTTTACTTTTTTTTAATATAACAAAATCCATTCCTTGTGAAAAAGAGGACGTAATTATTCTGAATGTAGCTGCAAAGTATTTGGTAGGTTTATATTTGCTTTTTAAATAGCATTTGCTATTGCACATCAAACCTTACGTTTTTTCAATATAACAAAATACATTCCTTGTGAAAAAGAGGACGTAATTATTCTAAATGTAGCTGCAAAGTATTTGGTAGGTTTATATTTGCTTTTTAAATAGCATTTGCTATTGTACATCAAACCTTACGTTTTTTTAATATAACAAAGTACATTCCTTGTGAAAAAGAGGACGTAATTATTCTAAATGTAGCTGCAAAGTATTTGGTAGGTTTATATTTGCTTTTTAAATAGCATTTGCTATTGCACATCAAACCTTACGTTTTTTTAATATAACAAAATACATTCCTTGTGAAAAAGAGGACGTAATTATTCTAAATGTAGCTGCAAAGTATTTGGTAGGTTTATATTTGCTTTTTAAATAGCATTTGCTATTGCACATCAAACCTTACGTTTTTTTAATATAACAAAATCCATTCCTTGTGAAAAAGAGGACATAATTATTCTAAATGTAGCTGCAAAGTATTTGGTAGGTTTATATTTGCTTTTTAAATAGCATTTGCTATTGCACATCAAACCTTACGTTTTTTTAATATAACAAAATACATTCCTTGTGAAAAAGAGAACATAATTATTCTAAATGTAGCTGCAAAGTATTTGGTAGGTTTATATTTGCTTTTTAAATAGCATTTGCTATTGCACATCAAACCTTACGTTTTTTTAATATAACAAAATACATTCCTTGTGAAAAAGAGGACATAATTATTCTAAATGTAGCTGCAAAGTATTTGGTAGGTTTATATTTGCTTTTTAAATAGCATTTGCTATTGCACATCAAACCTTACGTTTTTTTAATATAACAAAATACATTCCTTGTGAAAAAGAGGACGTAATTATTCTAAATGTAGCTGCAAAGTATTTGGTAGGTTTATATTTGCTTTTTAAATAGCATTTGCTATTGCACATCAAACCTTACGTTTTTTTAATATAACAAAATCCATTCCTTGTGAAAAAGAGGACATAATTATTCTAAATGTAGCTGCAAAGTATTTGGTAGGTTTATATTTGCTTTTTAAATAGCATTTGCTATTGCACATCAAACCTTACGTTTTTTTAATATAACAAAATACATTCCTTGTGAAAAAGAGAACATAATTATTCTAAATGTAGCTGCAAAGTATTTGGTAGGTTTATATTTGCTTTTTAAATAGCATTTGCTATTGCACATCAAACCTTACGTTTTTTCAATATAACAAAATACATTCCTTGTGAAAAAGAGGACGTAATTATTCTAAATGTAGCTGCAAAGTATTTGGTAGGTTTATATTTGCTTTTTAAATAGCATTTGCTATTGTACATCAAACCTTACGTTTTTTTAATATAACAAAGTACATTCCTTGTGAAAAAGAGGACGTAATTATTCTAAATGTAGCTGCAAAGTATTTGGTAGGTTTATATTTGCTTTTTAAATAGCATTTGCTATTGCACATCAAACCTTACGTTTTTTAAATATAACAAAATACATTCCTTGTGAAAAAGAGGACGTAATTATTCTAAATGTAGCTGCAAAGTATATGGTAGTTTTATATTTGCTTTTTAAATAGCATTTGCTATTGTACATCAAACCTTACGTTTTTTTAATATAACAAAGTACATTTCTTGTGAAAAAGAGGACGTAATTATTCTAAATGTAGCTGCAAAGTATTTGGTAGGTTTATATTTGCTTTTTAAATAGCATTTGCTATTGCACATCAAACCTTACGTTTTTTTAATATAACAAAATCCATTCCTTGTGAAAAAGAGGACGTAATTATTCTGAATGTAGCTGCAAAGTATTTGGTAGGTTTATATTTGCTTTTTAAATAGCATTTGTTATTGCACATCAAACCTTACGTTTGTTTAATATAACAAAATACTTTCCTTGTGAAAAAGAGGGCGTAATTATTCTAAATGTAGCTGCAAAGTATTTGGCAGGTTTATATTTGCTTTTTAAATAGCATTTGCTATTGCACATCAAACCTTACGTTTTTTTAATATAACAAAGTACATTCCTTGTGAAAAAGAGGACGTAATTATTCTAAATGTAGCTGCAAAGTATTTGGTAGGTTTATATTTGCTTTTTAAATAGCATTTGCTATTGCACATCAAACCTTACGTTTTTTTAATATAACAAAATACATTCCTTGTGAAAAAGAGGACGTAATTATTCTAAATGTAGCTGCAAAGTATTTGGTAGGTTTATATTTGCTTTTTAAATAGCATTTGCTATTGCACATCAAACCTTACGTTTTTTTAATATAACAAAATCCATTTTACTGTGTAAGGTAGTTGTAGCTATAACTGTAGTTATGTTGTAATATAGTGTTCTTTTATATAATGAGGTTTTAATTAAATAAATTTTTATGTCGTATAAATTTTATTGGAGTTAGATTGATTTTCTTATTCACTATGAAGATTTTGTTCCTCAGTTCTGAATCTTAATATTTTTTGTATTCTTAACTTCTTTGTACATTGCGCGGTAATTTCTTTTTAATAATTGACCGTCGGACAACCACTATTTAAACAAAATAAACTTGAACACTCTCTGTTAGATTGTATTAACAAATTCCCAATAGGAATCTACTATCATGATTAAAATAAAACAATAAATATGGTCAAGTAAACAGATAAACACTATATAAAACAATTCTAAGAAATTTAGGAAACGGTATGTCCTTCGTTAGATTCTACATTATGAGTTGGGGATTTTATAAATTAACCGGTAAATGTGATAAATGTTCAATAATTTATACCAATAACTTAATCGAATAACTTATTCGACATTTCGAAAGCCTACATTTAAAAATGACAATAACACATACCCATAAAAGATCTGATTCTTTCAATTAACAAGTTAGATGAATTGTGAATATCAGCTGACGTGGGTAATTGAAACATTTTCTATTGTTAAAAAGATTCATGGTGCTGCTATAGACGTTTTCATTTTAAGGGTAATATATACACATTACCGAATTGGAAAACTACTGATCAAGAACAAAAGGCTTTAGTATAGTGAGATAGATTTATTTTCCATTACCACATCCTTCATAAATAGTGTCAACTCTGCCAGTGAGCACAAACGTTATGCCCTTATTGTTGTCGTCCAAGCCTTTGGGAATATACTATCCATGCAAATCAAATGCTTTCTATTATATCTACGTTTATCTATGGAAAGAAATTAATAACATTGGTTATTTATTTAAAAAATGCTTTTACTGAAGCTCTTGTGTAGTCTGTGAGTTTATTTGCTTTTAGTTGAACCAAAACTCGGTTGATGCCTGAGTCAAGAAACACTGATTTATTAAAAATTCGGTTACGTTTTGTTGACTAAATTGTTGTCCTCATTCAGGACTACAAGTACAACAGACAGAATTATAATTACGTCTACAAAATTCACATACAAAAATAACATAAAATCCAAAACATTACAATGTACAATTAAGTTAGTAATACTAATAAATTAACAAAGCAACTACACAGGTAATCAAATTTAGCAATCAAAAGTCACTATAAAAGATGATGGTATATTATAATAAAAACAATAAAACAATTATTTAAAATGTGTAAAAAATTCAAAAACTTCTTATCAATTAACATCAAGAACCTCACGAAATTTACGCAAAGACGTTTAAATAAATTAACATTACAAACTAATAACAAAGTATAAAAGGCACACAACATGACAACAACAATACACAAAAACCACTACCTATTGACAAAAATAAAAATAAAATTAATAATGATTAGTTTTGTGAATCGGTTATAGTTTTTGTGTATTGCTATAGTCATGTTGTTTGTCTTTGTACTTTATTAATAGTTTCTAATGGTAATATATTGGAACGTTGTCTTCTGAGTGAATTTCCATAGATTGTTGATGTAAATTGATGAGAGGTTTTTGAATTTTTTTGACACATTTTTACCCAATTGTTTTTATTATCAACAACCGTCATGTTTTATCGTGTGCTTTTTATTATTTAGTTTGATTATCTGTGTTGTTGTTTTGTTAATTTATTAGTACTAATAACTTAATTGTACATTGTAATGTTTTTGCTTTCGTATTATTTTTTCTATGTGAATTTGTTTAAACGCAGTTGTTATTTTGTTTATTGAACTTGTAGACCTGAATGAGGACGACAATTAATTCGTCGAAACGTAGCCGAATTTTTAATAAATCAGTGTATCTTGACTCACGAGTTTTTGTTCAAAAAAATATTTTGTGAGTAAACAACTCTTTTTTCTGCTTTTACTTGTTTTAACTTTTGAGTCCGTTTTCTACGATATTCTTTACTGAATTGGAAATAGTTGTCAAGTATGTCACACGTGGTTACTATGACATCACACCGAGGGCACTATATTTTTGGTGACGTCATTTCACAATTTAGTGACAATATACCGGGATGTCATACATAACCTATATTTTTTATATCCTTATGCTCTACATATACAGTTCTGTAAATATATATCAGTGTTTAAAAAATCTGATTGAAAACCAATTTTGTTTCTTTTCATTTTGTAATGTAGATACATTTATACTTTTACGCTTCAATAATTTTTTTCCTCACATTTCTTTTGTTCGAAATTAAAAACGTTGATGAATGACTAAATCATAAATAAATAAATTACGAAATTAAATAAATAAATAATTTAAATCAAATGTATGAGTTTTTAAAGAAATAGTGTTTATATACCTTATGTAGTGCCATATCATTTTACTCATAACAAAGTACATATTTACTTGTATGCAGTTTTAATTAATTACATTTTTTATGTTTCAGGTACGTAGTTTCAGCTGATCTCAAAATCTAACAATAAACACGTAAGTCAGTACTCATATACACAGCTACAATACACATTTTAGTTATTCTCTGAACAAAATAATGTTCCCGAACTCTGTCGAAACGAATAGTTTAAGAGTGAGGTTGTTTACCAGAAGACAGTTGGATGCATCTGGAGTAAACATGGGAAGTTACGACGGCAGAGAGCAGCGTTTTGAGGTTAGGACCTTTCGCCGGCACCTCCCGCTGTGTCGGCGAGAGTTGAGTCTTCTAGTCTACATATTGAAAATATCTGTTATGTATGGAGTGTGTCAGAAACTCAAAAATGGTTACCTAAATCGAAAGTATGGTAAGCTTAAAACTAGACTGGTTTTTACGGATGGAATAACTTTATACATTTTCACACCTTGGATGGCTGTTGTTAAGTCGTAAGAAATCGATTTTAAAAACATATTTATTATAATTTTTGTACAGGTAAATTGAAAATGTAATCAATTATCAAACATTTGTTGTCTTAGTAGTTAACGGGTTTAATCGTACATCCCTTGGTGCCTCTGGAATCAAATTTCTCGTTCCAAGGTAGTTTACTCAAGGCGGTACGTATGTATTTGATGTTAATAAAGTGAAATGAAAACATTTTGCAGAAAAGACTCTAACACAAAATTTCATGCAAGAAAACAAAAACACTCATAAAATTTTGAACTCAGTGCAGTCTCTAGACAATTAATTGTAATGATTTTGAAACAGTAGAGAACGGAAAACCACTGAACAAATATTTTCGCTACAAAACTGATATAATTATATGATGGCGCATACTTACATAAGCAAAGTGTAAATCAGTGAATTAATCTCTTCTGGTATAGAAACATAGACTTACTCTTTCAGTTTAAACTTGCAAATAAAAAATGACACAGGCAACGTAAATATTCCCTTTGGTTATTCACTCTATACCGCAAATCCTTTAAGTCTATTCATCACGTCACGATCGCTTCGCTGATCCACTCGTCACGGCTGATTTTCAAACCGGCTAATTACAGTAACATTGTCAGCCCCCGGGCCAGCTGTATTACACCTAATCTTCAATGTCCAGTCGAAAATCCCCTACCCCACCCCTAATTAATGTGCCCACCACCCCCGGATTTCCTTTTGACGCTAATTAATTGCAACAGTTTAAGGGGCGAGTCGGCCTTTATCTTGCGACAGGTTAACATTTATGGACGGTTTTTTTACCTTGCCGGGATTCTAGGAAGGGTATTTAGGCGGACAACTCTATTTTATTTTTATATCTCCCGGATTTTAGCAATAAATTTCCACTATCAACGTATAACTCAGCGGTAAGCTGAAATACGTGGGACTGGTGTTTTAAGCCGCTTTGCTTTCGGCCCTGAAATGTTTTTAATGTCTCTAAAGGGAGAGGTTTAATTTCAGTTGCTTTAAAATAGTTCACTGTTCTTGTGAGATAAACAAATGTCAAATTTTGTACACAATTTTAAATCGTTCCTCTTACTATATCATGTTTCTTAAGGCCAATTAGGTTACTAAATTTTATTTACTGTTTCAGTAGAATCGTATTTCTAGTAAGTTGGTGGTGTTGGGAATAAAATACTGTTAAGTCAGTAGATTTACTATTACATATTTTAAAGTCCAACTTTTATCTTATTATACCACTTCGATCTTATCCAAAGGCTGTGTAATGTATTAATTTAGTAATGTATTAATACCTATATGTAACGTATTCCCTGATATTATTTTATTTTACTTTGTGAATACATGACGTAGTAAGATTGTTCATCCGCTTATAAAAACCGTCTCACAGGTTGACCTCTCCCAAGCAGCAGCCTGATTTATTCATCCTGCATATGCTTGTATGCGCAATTGAGAGTTTATCTAAAATCTCTCTATCCACGCCTATTGCATGAAAACCATTACAATATTTTAAAGACAATTGTTGAATATTAGTCTTTCTAAAAGATAGGAATAGCTCCGTTGATAGTATAAATACAATGACAACATTGTTTGGTTATAAATAAAAATCCTTAGACATAATTGTGTCCCTCATATAAAAATAAAAAATCTTATAAAATAATACATTACAATTAGCAATTATTTCACCACAAATTTTTCGTATGAATTTAATACCTTGTTTTTGAATGCAAACGTTCCTATGAGATTCATTTTTAAAACAGCTCTTAATTTGATACTTCGTGTTTGTAAAATGTTTATAATTTATTTATAAACTTCATGCTCTAGAGAAATATATCTTTGTGTTATATTCCACTTACAGTTTAATCTATATCTTGCACACGAACCTAGAACTTTGTTCATTTAAAATTTAAAACGTTCTGTAATTTTCAAGCCTTAAAAATTTGCTCTTAAATTTCAAAGTTTTTTAATAAAACATAATTTTTGAAAAATACCCAAACGTAACTGAAATCCTGCTTATAAGCGTACAATAATCTATAACCTTCAAAGATTATTAAAAAAACTTTATATTTTTAATTAAAATTATATTTTGTTTTAAAATTAGACCTTCCTTGTTATCAGATATTTTGTAGCTTTAAACATTGATGATGGGATTTTGTTTCAAACGCTTTTAAAATTGTAAACATATTGTATGATAACGTTTTTCATGGATATGCTTTTTTAAATCACAACATCTCAACTTTAGCTAAGCATCTCGCCTTCCTCAGCCCCGTACTTTTCTCCAACCTCGTACCATTATGAGACCTACCCTCAACTATATTAACATCCATAGTTCTTGTTATTCAAGAAGAGTTAGACACCTTCCTACAGATCTAAGGAAGAGTATTTCCACTTGTGGCCCAGTCATGCGTACATAAATTACGTTAATTGTCTATATTTCAGACCAATGGTTTACATTTTTACTAAAACCCTCTCTTTTGTTCAAATTCCTTTCATATCTATCCTACACAGTGGAATACTAATAAAATAGACTCTACGCCCTAAACCTATTCAAAATTGGGTTTTAATAACGTATATACCTTACTTATTTTAGATATGCAATTTCAAATTGTATGTAAATTAATTGTTATGAGCAAATACCTAACTTACTTCATTTTCAAACTCGACCCAATATTTAAAATACTAGAATAAACCACTTGAACAAATAGATGGTTCAGGAGATGTCACACATCTTACTTGTTGATACGTTTCTGAAATCATTTTATTTTAAAGAAATTAACGTTAAAACTACATTTGGATTTTAACCGTTAAATTTGCCTAATAGTAAGTACATCTTAGCCGTTTATAGTAACTAAAGCAGACAACATGTAAATAGGATTACGTCAGAGTAGTGGCAAACGCTTACATTACATCACGTTAGTAAAAAGAAAAATGTATACGCAAGGTATTCAGAACACGTATAGTATAACATAAGCAATCCATCAAGAACTAACTGATAGTATTCCTTAAGTATAAAAAAGAATGCAGTTTTTCTATATTCGCATACTGATTCTCTCGTATAAGGCTATAGAGAAAAAGCAGTTGGTTATAACTATACCAAATATGGTTCAGTAACATTTACTACCTGTAGCGTTTTACAGTAGCAAATTCATTGAATTTGTAAATTTAAAGATATATTTTTTTAATTTATATTTCTTGAAATGGTTCTTTGCCTTGAAATGGGAACAGTTGTCAGTAAGAGTGATTAAAATTCATATAAGTAAGGGAAATCTAGATAGCATTACAACTATCGTACCCAGAGTCTACATGAAGCAGTATGTCAAGTTATTCTGATATCCAGGAAGCGGAGCAACTCTGAAGCCTACAGCGTTAGATGTAGGTAATGAAACAAGCAAACATTTAGAAGGCTGTTCTTAAATTCACAGAGGTTGGTGTAAACAGTTGAATGGGTTTATGTAAGAAATGGAATAGTAAAATTCTCTCAATTGAACCATATGTGCGCTAACGTTCTGGACATGGTCTTTCCTTTGCGAAGGCGATTTTTTCAACCTTTCACTTATACATGTCTATTTCTTTCCAATAAAGAGAAAGTCTATGGCAGTAATGTGATCTAGTCAAACCAAAAAAATGTCCATTTCAATATAAAAAAATCATTATGCCCTTTTCTTACCATCACCTATATATATCAATGACCTACATTTCTTAATTACGTTAATAACCCCGATAGAATACATATCTCAGGTATTCTTGAAAACTTCAGTATCTTTTGTTCAGTTTAAGTTGTATATTTTCAATTTCAGTCCATAGTAATATATCCGTTGAAAACTCCTTTTAAAATATATCATAGATTTTATTAGTCAAACTCACTGATCGCTATGAACAGAAGGCTCATTCTCTCTTGTCTTAATATACTAGTATCTGTTACTAGACAAATAGCCTTTATTGTCTTCTCTTTTCTCTTATTGTAAACTTTTTAAACTTTGATGAATGTTTCCTCTAAATGACTTGACCGTAGAGCTTTTATTATGCTCTTGGTATCGATGTCTTCTATAAGAATTTGCTACTACATTCAAATGTTACTATTCTATCATAATGTAAATGTTATACGATCAGCAAATAATATATATATATATATATATATATATATATATATATATATATATATATAAAGAACAAAAGTCAAAATACAAATACAAGAATTATATTTGAATTTACAATTCAAAGCAATTGCATGAATTGTTTAATATTCCTGATGATGTTGGTACTGTTAGCCAACGAAAAGCTTTGAATTGTAAATTCAAATATAATTCTTGTATTTGTATTTTGACTTTTGTTCTTTATTAACACACAAGAAAACATATTGCGATATATATATATATATATATATATATATATATATTTATTTATTTATTTATTTTTAATCTGTGTACAATATTTTCATGGAATTTTTTCTATCGCTGAACTTTGTTCAATAATTATTTTTTTTAACATGAAGATATTATAATGTACCTAACTAAAACTGCCAACTTTAGGTAATAAAATTCATGGTATTATATTTCCTCATATAAATATATATGTATGGTCTTAACTTATATTATATTATATATGCATATACATATATATATATATATATATATATATATATATATATATATATATTGATATTTTACGTTATCCATTGTTCTGTTTTTCGTTGCACTGACTTGCAGTGAAGTTAATATATTACTATTGTAAGTAATTTTATCCACCATTAAGTGCAATGATTTTACCTTGTGTGATGGTCAAGTGACCGAAAGGTACTCTTCACACAAGGTAAAATCATTGCACTTAATGGTGGATAAAATTACTTGCAATAGTGAGATATTAACTTCATATATATATATATATATATATATATATATATATATATATATACATATTTATATATTATAATATAATATATGTGATAATAAATATTAATTAAATATTAATAATATATAATAATACATATATAATATATATTTATTTATTTATATTTAGGCTATTTTGGTTATAGAAACTAAGGAAAATACTATTAACACTCATACTTTTTATTCTCTCACTACGAAACAAATTTCAAAGAAGTTAAACGTTATTATGTAATTTTCAAACTTGCATAAGCAAAATCTCTCAAACGCTCCTCTGCTGAAGTTAAAATGTAGGTTGAGAATATGAGGTAGTTCATATTATTATGTGTGTCATAGTAAAAGCTATGTGTGTCATAACATTATATGAGAAATAATGACGAAAAACTAATGAATTGTTTTCTGGGAAAGTAAAAAATTGCTGAACGCAAATATAAGCGCTACAAAGACATGGAGAGAATACTGGAAAAGTTTGAAGAAGAAATGTAACTGCAGAAATTAAACAATTAGAGTGCATGTAGAAAGTAAGCAGATTGGAAAGTAGGAAAGTCATGTGTATCGGTAGGATTACACTTGCAAAGGAGATATTTGCAATGGTTTTTGTGTAACAAAAAGTATTTCCTCTCATGTTATTGTCAAATCTATTCATATAATGTCAATATCTAAATAATCTTATTTTGAGTTTAGATATTAGTATACCTTCAACAGAGAGGCTTTATAATAGTGAGCTGCCAGTATCTTCTTTATGTAATAGTGGTTTTTGTAACAGTTTAAATTTATAAACACCATAGCAATTAGAAATATTAACCCCATAACTAGTATGCCTTTAATTTGAATAATATAGAAATACAGTGTAAAAATATTTATTAAGTTCAATATATTGTATTGAATTATATTAAAGCTAACGGCCGTTTGGGTTTCTTCATGGTGCTCATAAACGGTCATGATTGAAACACCACAGGAGAATTATGTAAGAGCAGGACACACCAACTTAGCAAATGAAGAGCTTAGTTTATTTTAACAAATATTACAAAATATGACTTCTTCATGCTGATATCTGAACTATCTTGAATTTATAAAAAAGTAGGCCTATATTTTAAAATTGTAAACAAATATATGAATTTTGGTACAATACAAACATGCTTTTTATCATTAATAACAGGTAAGATTTTAGGTAATATTACCTTTTCGCTAGTGTTCATTTTTGCTGTATATTTTTTCTAGCCTACTTAAACCCACTAAACTCTGTGTTTGAAAGTTTCAGGTACAGTTTTTCTATTGACATTATATTTGAATTATATTTAATAGTAGCCATGTGTCACAAGTAACGACAACCAAAAGTTATTTGTTTGTAAAATATTATATTTTTTTCATGTTTGTATATAAAAAGATACCTATATCGCCGAAAGAAGGTGTTGAATTACTTCAAAATTGTGGAACGGTCATTGCATTCTATGTTGGATAAATATTTGCTCAAAGTAAAAAGCCTTTAAGCCTTTACACCATATAATCCACAAACATTCTCTAAATATAAAATATAAGCCCGGTTATTTGTTCATGTTTTATTGTTAAAAAAATTAAAGGCTTTTTGCAGTAAAAGAAAACTTATTTGGTAATATTCGTATATGATGACACAGGCCAGTCTTCGTGGCAAAGTTTGTACGGTCTGGAGTGCGCCTTTATGTTCAGTTTATTTTGTATGTTATGCTGATGTAATGGTAGGCTGTGTTATGGAAAGTATAGAGAGGGGATTTGAATAATACACATCATCTTCGTGTGTTTTACGCCCTTACGGCGGTTTTCAGTTTTATAACACATCTTATCTTGTGTGTTTTATTTAACTAGAAAGAGTTGCATTCGTCTGAGCGTTAAAGTTTTTTTTTAGTAACAATAGAGTTCTTTCTTATTTGCACTACATTGTTACGTCACACTTTTTATGCTTGATAATTTTTCAGAGGATACTTCCTTTATGTTTTACTAGCTAAGAGTAATTGTGTTTAATGTTATTTTACTTGCGACTAGAATGAACAGTTTATTATTTAAATAAAGAGACAAATTAATCTTATTATAGGTTATCATAAAAACGTTTTTATAACCTATTTTATTAAAAAGTACCCAAATATATCATATCTGAAAACGTAAATAGTCACTCTTTATTAATGTTGTGAATACTTTAATGTATTGTTTATATACACGAACATGAAGTGTTACGTAAATTTCACAACTCTCCAGTACAATCACATTTTTAAAAAAAATTAGATTCTGCTTTGCAAAATTTTACCGATTGTTAGCAATAAATTGGTAATAATAAAACCAATATTTATTTAACCAACCGATATTTAATTAAAGGTGAGCTTTTGTTTTGATCACTGAGAGAATAATGTTATATCTATTACATAGCTTTAAAGAACAGCTCATATTAAATAGTTTCTCTTTCTTGAGGAGGGCATTTACATATATTAAAAAATAAGTTTATTAAAACTTATACACTAGCAACTATATGTTATTAAATAATAAACATATGAATGAATCGTTTTTTGATAATACAGCCTAATTAGAAACGTGATTTTTTCAGTGTTACAAAGACATATTAATTACGCCAGAATTTAATCAAAGACTTTCTCAAACAATTACGCCAGAGTTTAGAAAATAGCAATTAAAATTTCCCTTATTAATAAAATAAAATAAAACCTGATTGCTATGATTCAGTCAAAGCAGACATGTTTCACCCTTTATACTTCTAAAGATAGGTCCTTCTTTATTGTTGGATTTCTCAAACCAGTATTGATATTTCTAACAAATTAATTTTAACTCTTCCATAAGAAGAAACACATACACACCTAAGACGTAGTCTATATACGTTTACGGTCGAAGTTCGAAAGATCCGTATTTGTATTATATTCGACATCTTACAGTGTAACTATATCGAAAAGGGACCTTATGGGAAGAAGAGACATTCCATTATACACAGGATATCTAAGAGGAAACCTATTAAAGAAAATCCTAGAAATAAAAAGGAAGGATAAAAAATATATGGAAAGATATAAAGGTTTAAAATTTGAAAGATACAAATTTTAATATCAAAGGCTATTATTGTAATAATTGTTATTAGTTAATTTGTAATATTATATAGTTGCCTATTTATACAAATAATTTTTGTTCAACGCTCTGTTATAATTAGTATAATTTAAAATTATTATATTAAAACTCAATTATCAACATACTTTGTGAAAAATGGAACGTATAGAGAAATAATTTACGTAATTGTTTATTATATAAGTTGTATTAATTTTAATAATAATAATAAAATGGATAAAGTTAAAGCTTTTAATAGATTTTACAGCAAAATATCTTTCGAGGATTTTTTCAGATATCAGTTTGATTTAATCCTCTGTGGAGTCAACCTTGTGTAGTTTTCTTTAACTCGTATGAGGCGTTTAGTATGTCATGAGTAAGTAATCCCTCCCTCGGGGAGAAACACGGGTAGGGGAGATGATTCATATAGTAATCTGATTGAGGTTGTCTGCTAGTACACCAGTCATATATCGAATCCTCAAGCTACTCATTTTGTTTTTCACTTCTTACACAGAACAATCTCTCTAGCTCATAATTTAAAACATGAATACTTGATTTTCCCTGTCTAACTAGTAACCCGAAACATTTACCATATAGACTTATTTAAAAAGTAGTTACTAATTGTAAAAATGTATTAAACTTATTATTTTACAATTACTTTGCTGCGATGTACGAATATAATTGGTAGTAGTAACATTGAAACATTCTACTCAAGAAAACGATTTCTTGCAAGTTTGGAAGAAATCAAATATTTAGTTCACTAATCGCGGGTAGATAATTCAACCAATGAAACCGCTAAGAAGGTTGGAACAGCCAAAATGACCGTTGAAAGAAATATGGTAATAGTACAGAATATGTAGCTAGTTAAAAGTGTCTAGTATTAAACTTATTTTAAATTATTGATATAAAAAAATGGTAAATATAAGGAAAAGAAATGTAAACAGATTTACTTAGCAATAAATCTTTATTTCAAAATATTTTAGTCCAAATTAAATAAAAATTGAATAGCCTAAGGCAGAGAAAAATTTCTCTTTGGTTACCTAAATTAACATATAAATATTCTAAATTGATTCTCCATTCAACCGTTTGCCTGCAATGATATTGAATTGAATGAAGTTTGTATTAAAAGCCATAGCCTATTGTAACTAGATAGATTAAACTTAACATTTTTGAATATTAAATAGACTCTGAGGTGTGTGAAATTTAACATTGATAAACAAAAATATATGAAAAATAATTAAGATAATTGAAATCGAGTAAATGTTAGTATATATATATATATATGTATATATATATATATATATATATATATATGTATATATATATATATATATATATATATACATATATATATATATATATATATATATATATATATATATATATATAATATGAACTTTCGGCTTTTGATAATATTAGAACAGATTGGGGTATATGTAAATAAATAAATAAATAAATATATATATATATATATATATATATATATATATATATATATATATGTGTGTGTGAGTTAATAATAATAATGTAGACTTAATAAAAAGCCATATTAACCTGAGACCAGATTGGTAGGTCTATTTGTAATTCCAGGTTGGATAAAACTTGAGAAGATAAATCCTATTAACTAATAAACTAATTAATAATAAATTCTAAAAACAAATAAAAAAATATATTTTCCAATTAGCTTTGTTTTTATTTAAGATAAAATGAATTCACTAGGTATCCAATTGTAGTCTTTAAATCAAAAGTGCCTCTCGAAGGTTCCACTACCTCGAAAGGAACTTAAAAGGCCTATAGGAGGCTAATTGGTTTTTGTAACAAATTCAGGGGTTGGTTCCCCTGAGAGGTTTATTCCTTGAGATACAAGTCTCCAAACCATTGTTTATAATCAAGGGATAAACCATTAATTTCTTGCAGATGAGGAAAGGCCATCGAGGTAAATATTGTAGAGGGGTTACAGGATGCCGAGGGTAGGGCAGAGTGAGATAAGGTCCATAAGAAGAAGTAACATTGTTTGAAACTTTTGTAACCCCCTTCGCAAAGACTGGGGCGGAAGACTGGGTATGTAAAAAAACATCGTTTTTTTGTTACAAAAAAGTTTCATTTTAATATTTTATGAATTATTTATTTATAAAACGCCAGAAATGCTGTGCAGATGATCGATAAGTAAAGAAAAAACCAAATTGAAAGCGTAATCACCTGTAGATGAAATGTTAATGAGTAAAAAGGAGTGTGAAGAAGACATGAAAAGCTTGACTTTCTCAGAGAAAACCTTTAGTTAGCTTTGAACGGATAAGTACATATAATAAACACCTTTCCGTCTCTGAAGTAGCCAGATGTAACTTTATTTAGCACTCAACTCACACGATATCCTAATAGCAACTTTAAAAATTCCAAATATGACATTCTGTTAAGAGTGTAAATATTTAATTTACGTAATGCCATCCTACTAAGAATGTATTTTTAAATAAACTTTTCAATTAATAACTGAATGACATATTCTGTTGAGTATTTGGAGAGCTTTAAAGGAATGATTATTTCATTACATTTATATTTATATATTATTAAGCGTGGGTATTTGAATAATAAAATTCGAAAACTTTTTCGGTGAGATTGTTGCATTCTGAAATGTATTATTTTGACAGTGTATCCTCGTTACAAATGAAAAACCAATGGAGATAAAGATAAAATATTTCTGCAATAATTATAACTCTCGGGATTCTATATTCTATGCCAAAACTTTTAATCCTAGTTATGATATCTAATTAATTTATTTTGGAAATCAATATAAATATATATTATGTTGACATATATTTTTGTTCATGGGTGTTGTTTTTATTAAGCATTTAAAATATTTTATATTAATGCTCTAATGTTTAAAAGAAAAACCACAGCCTTAGTCCAGATAAAGGATAATACAATATGTAGCTAACAAATTCCATATCGAACCATTAACACCAGCATCATATTTTTGGCCATGATCAATTTGAACATCTATAAAAAAATATACTAAACAAGCAAAATTAAAAAAATAAGTTATTAATTTGATTTGTCCTGATATTCATTGAGTCAAATGCTGTTATAAAACAGATACAAGCTTGCATAACAGATCGGGACAGCGACTTACAATCTCTGTAAAATATTTCCTTGCAAATTTTTAAACGTACTTAATCGAAAATATAAGTAGTCTTTTCAAAACAAAGGGGCGAATTCCAATAAATAGCCTATTATTTTAAAAGTCTGGGTTAATAGCTATTAAAATACCGACCATGATTGGAAATTAACCATTTAACTAATATTTAAAGTTGGAAACAGTTAAACAAATTGTTACTAAATTGTGTTATAAACGTTTTTGGTGCTTAAACAGATAATAATTTTATTTTTTCTTAAAGGATAATTTAATAATCTTATAACTCGTTATTCTGAAAACAAATTACTAAACCCCAACATATACACATTTCAAGCGATTACCTAACTTCCATTATATATTTTTCGTTACATATTCTTCAACCACTCGTTTTATAATTAAAAATAACATTTTCAACACCTAAATTATGCTTTACTTCTCCACCAACTTTAATATAAACATTAACGGCTAATGTTTGCTGGCGCTTCTCCAATAGGAAATCAGTGTGTCTAGTCTCCCCTCACAACCCTATTCCCCACTAAGGGATGTACGAAGTGCGTGTTTAGTATCTTCCATAACTTAACAACTTGTATTGATTTTGTAGGGGTAACTATGCCCACCACAACATCATATCGCTCTGGTATCTTCTGTATAAACTATACGACGGAATTGGTAGCTTATTACGTCGTAAACAGTGACACAGAATTTTATAGCTTAGGTTTAGCGAGTCGTATGATATGTTTAAGTGGTTATAAAAAGTATAATCCGTTGGAAAAAAACGCAGTTTGATGTTTGTGAATACATGGATCGCGTTACATAGTTGTACCGCATTAAAGTTAAGAAAAGCCATCGCCAATATTTTCTGTCTATGTTACGTTATGTAAATCTTCATATTAAAACTATATATTTTTTTTAATGGGGCTGGAAACTATTTTTATTTCTGTAAATGTCGCACATGTAACACATGCTGTAAATTAAAAGCAATACGATATTATACAGAAATCATTTTTAAACCTCACTTTCAAAGATAAAAAAATACAATGTTCACTAAGATATATTTATATATAAGATATATATATATATATATATATATATATATATATATATATATATATATATATATATATATCAAAAAGATATTCGGTGAAAATCAAAAGAAACTTTCGTTGGGATTTTGAATAGGGTAAAATAATGTAATCAATTACATTTTGAAGTAGATGCAGTTTTACCAAACCATCTGGAATTTCATAGCAGAAATTCTATTTCATGTTACCACATGAAAATTATACTGAAATTCAGAATCTGAAATTATGAAATTTACACCAGTTTTTAATCTTTATTTGTACAAGACTTATAGTCTTGTTTAAGAACTCCATGATCTATAAAACCTAAATTAAAGTACAAACTATTGCCAAGTTTTACACTGAAGTTGCCCAGTCTGTTCAATCAGCATATAAAATGGTGGAGATACTCTATTTTTACAAGTAAGGATACGATAGATGATTTTTGTGGACATTCTCTGCAAGATGTTAAAGTCTGCAATGTTACTTATACAAAAGTGTTTTCAACATATCATTATGAGTCTCTGATTAGGACGTCGAAGTTTGGATGTGTGATAGATTCTTCGCGATGGTACAGACAAAATAATGTTATCACAAGAACAATAAATTATCGATAAATATTTTAAAATAATCATTTGCAGCATCCCTATAACATATGTAAAATATTGTAATTTCTTGAGTTATTATCTACTTCTAGTAAATTCTATACTTGGAAAATTCTATTATTGTTTCAATATTTAACATTATCATTTAAAAACCACCAACACAAATATTCCTAAGCCGACATTTGTTTGAGTTTTATTATTTTTCTTAAAATAATTTTTTTGCCATTAAAATAACCTTAGGTAATTAAAGTAAAACATTACAGTTAAACAAAGATTAAAAAACAAATGAAAAATAAATTGTACAAAAAAATACGATTTTATACTTCAGAAGGGATGCCAAACATTTACACAGAAATATTAATTACGTTTCACAAAGAATCCACCCAGACAACAGATATTATTCTAAATTGTCACTAAGCATAATTCACAACATCATGTGTTCCTTATAAGCTTAATAAGCGTAGGAATGGTGTAGTCCTATACAGTAACATGATAATAAGTTTCGACGGATATTAGTTACAAATCACATGCACTAAAAGAACCAAGACAAATACAGTCACGCAGGAAGAATAAAGGAATCCCTGTAATATTAACGGGACGACTGTTTAATATGTGGAAAAATTTTCATTGTAACATATTGCGCGTTGACTATCAGACGAAGACTTGTATAGGCTTCAGTGGCATTTTACGTCAATGTTTGTAAGCTTGTAAAAAATAAACATTCATCGGTTTTTACTTTACAAGTCGTTTTTGATGTTTAGATGTCTCAATTTGAGGATGGATAGATTGTGCTAAGCATTTTTAGTAATATACAGTCATATCTGTGCATTTATAAACTACACAAGACTGTAATAGGAAACTATATGTGTCTGTCTGTTTTTCTAAAATATAATTTATTAAAGTTTTATTAAATAATGTTTTTATGAAAATAATATTTATGGTGCTATGTGGAAGAAAAACTACTAGATCTGGAGGTGTGACAAAATATAAATAGGTGCGTTATAGTTTCCCCCAATTTCCTGTCAAAACGTTTAAATCAATTTCGTAATATCTCCTTTTTTTATTTAATCTTTCCTAGTACTAGACACTAGTGTGGCAAAATAAGATTAGGTGTTATTTAGCTTGGCTCAACTGCCCCGTTTTGTGTGTTCTCTTTCAGCTTCTATCCTTCAATTTCCTGTCAACAAGTTTGAATCAATTTCGCAATGTCTCCTTCATTTTCTTTAATCTATCCCAGCACTAGACACTAGTTTAGCAAAATAAGAAGGGTGTGATATAGCTTGGCTCAACTGCGCCGCTTTTTTGTGTCCTCTTTGAACTTCTATCCTTCAATCGCCTTACAAGTTCAATTCAGTTTTGTTATTCCTTCATTTTATTAATATTCTCTAACAATAGACTTTGACTGTGTACGTATTCCAAGTATACCTATAGAAACGACGAAAACAATGTTCGATTAATAGCTTTATTGGGGTGATCAATCAGAAAATAGGATTATTTTAAAAACATGAAATTTCTTAATCTGGAATAGAGGATAGAATCGGTTCATCCCGTAAGTAGGTATTCTATTCATCACCTATTATTTATCGAGGTCTTGAAGGTAAGCACCTATTATTCTCTTGAGGAAATAATACTAAATGAAAAAAATATAGAGCTAATAAAGGGTCATCTTGATCTACTGACACGTGAATATAAGAAAATAGTCATCGAATGGACAGGCTCCTAATTAGATACGAAGACTTCAATAGTGATTGAATTGCAATTTCCATCTGAATCGCTTAATGTTCTTCCGAATTATTTTCATATCTAATTAAATTTTAATCGATATTTCAATTTTTCGGATCGCCTAATATTCACAGGTAAAATGTCTTTTTTAAAGTTTTCAATTAATTCTACAAATGACTTCACTAAATGACCGTCGATGGTATCTCCAAGATTAGCTCATCTTAGAATTGTAATTACAATGTATGCTACCCAAATTACCTGCATATTCTATTCGTTTAAATAGTCTTCTTTATTAATAAAAAGTATTAATAGAAGCATAATGTTACTTCACTTACCATTTCTGTTCCCTTCGTTCTGGTCGTCACACTGAGAAGGACGAGATTTTAATTTTCTTACCATTGCCATTGTTAACCATTTTACTGAGATGAGGATAAAGTTTTATTTCGCTTCCTTATAATCCTGTTTTTATTTTGTTTCACACACAGAAGGTCAACAATCCTATCCTCTCTATTGTCACATTGAGGACTATAATAGTTTAATTATTTTACCAGTTCTTCTTAGCTCCTTTTTGGTGTCTTTGTGAGGATGGCAAAAATTGACATCGCTTTTAATGTTTATTTCCTTTTTTGATAGAGCAATTTGAGATATTTAAAACACTTGGACGATAAAATTTAACTTCACTTACCAATACTGTTTTTTATATTTATATCAATAAAATGAGGAGCTCCATGTTACTTTGGCTTGCCATTGCTGTTCCTTTCCTTTTTATAGTCAACCCGAGGAATATCAGGATATCAATTCAATAACAACTGATATTAGTTTCCTTTTTCCTTATGCAATGAGATTATTTTACCTAAATAAATAAAATTCATTATGCACATTTTCCTATTTATGTCCTGGTGTTTTTCAAGTAAGTGGTTGCCCACAATAAAAACCGTCCAGTTAAGATAATGTCCCGTCTTTGTTGAAAATACTTCAAATACAGTAAATTCCAAAATATCTGTTCCCGGAATCATTGTGGCGACAGAGAAACGCTGCAAAATCTTCAGGCCACCAAACTGTCACCTTTTTTGTCTGACTGGCTTGATCTATAACTTTGACAGGCCACCAGTTGCTCTTTTCATATCGTCTGGTACCTTGATTGTGTACCGAATAACAGTGTTTAAAATAAGTTTAAAACATTTATTGCACGGAGAAACGCTAATAAAAATAGATTTAATTTATTAAAAAGTATCAGTTTTTGATGAATGTGAAATAAAGAATCCATATCCAACAAATAGTACTGCATTAGTTGGTAATATTTTCGAGACATCTTTCTAAAACTAATATAGTTTTTTTAAAGATATTTGATTTAAACATGATGTTTATTTCAGATAAATTTTGATTCAGAAAATGTTTTAAACATAATCAGTTTTTTGTATGTTAAATTTATAAACAGTTATTTCCCATTTGTTATGTACCCTTCACTAGAGATACTTTGCTACGGATTACAACCTACTGTCTTGTTTACATTTCCATAACATTTTACAAGCTATATATCATCCGGCGATTCGGAACCGTACCAATAAAGAATAAAATACGTTTGAAACAATCCAATACGTCGTATCTTCCCTTTAATCGAAATGCATATGATGCAGCTGTTTCCATTAATTATTGCCCTCCCTCTGCAAATTGGAAATGTTGTCCAACACTGTGTATATGTTTCACAAATAACCTTTATCCATTTTAAAGTTCAGAAAAACCTATTAATAACAAACAAGTGGAATTCAATTATTACAAAATGTATTCATTAAGGTACATTTATAAATTTAACAAATATCATAGGACCGTAAATTATTATAACAGCTATATAAATATAAACTATAATATTTATACGATTCCTTTAAAAAGAAAACCTTTAGTCAACGGATTGATATTACAGCGATTTTGGTAATTAAATATCATTGACGTTCTTCTTCTGTGGGGACTTTGTGTTTATCTCTCAAAACTTATTGACAAAAGTTGCATTGGTTATGTTAATCATTTCAGAAAATAAAAAAAAACGTTACAACATTACTTTGTTTGTTTTAAGAAAAGCATTAGGTTTTTTTATGATTTATAGGAGCCTCTGCTAATCAAATACTCTTAACGACAGAATTCAAATTAAAAAAAAAACATTTTACAACATTACTTTGTTTTAAGACAAACATTAGGTTTTATTATGGTTTATAGGAACCTCTGCTAATCAAATACTCTTAACGACGGAATTCAAATTGAAAAAAACATTTTACAACATTACTTTGTTTTAAGAAAAACATTAGGTTTTATTAGGGTTTATAGGAACCTCTGCTAATCAAATACTCTTAACGACCGAATTCAAATTGGAAAAACAAATTTACAACATTACTTTGTTTGTTTTAGGAAAAACATTAGGTGTTATTATGGTATATAGGAACCTCTGTTAATCAAATACTCTTAACGACGGAATTTAAATTGAAAAAAAAAAATTTAATTAAAAAAATAGGACAAAAAAAAGTAAAAACTGAGGCTCTAAAGATACACGGCCTCTAGTGCAAACTCTACTTTGCTACACTTACGATAGCAATGGACAACATGTGGGGGGCTCGATATTTTAGAGACTATATATAAATATTAGATAATATTTAGAGGCTAGATATTATATTAGGTTTACTGAGAGCGTTTTAGTAGATGTAAAGTGGCGTTTACTCCCCTGATGGTTCTCTTTCTTTAAAATAATTCATTTGAGTCAGTTATATTAATTTTTCTGAAGAATACAAACTTTGACAATGTACTTTTAGGCCTTTCGATCTTAAATTAATGTGTTATAGATTGTTTTATTATAGTGTAAAAAAATATTAGTCAGTATATCGAATTTAAAACAAAATTTAAAGTAAAAAGTATCCAAATTAAAAAAGGAAAGAATAGAGAAGACATCGCTCACTCAATACTTTTTTCTTGCTTTCTAAATAAGGTTTTACGTTCCATCCAAACACATTAGGCAAGAATATACGAAAGGTATATAATTAAAAACTTTAATGTTTTAAAAGTGCCAAATAATTAGAAAAGATTGGTTAACAGATAGTTTTCCTATTTTGAAACTCATACCTTTACTTATTTCGAAGTACATGTCAGTCGTCTTATCATGTTTGCAGCTTTTCGTTTTACGTATTTCTAAGTAGTAAATTAAGTTTGCGTTTACAATTGTTACTTTTATATAAAACAACGTACGCGCAGTAGTTATTTTTCATTATTCCCAAAAAGCGACTAAACACATTTATAAATATTTTGACTTGCTTCGAAATTCCTCACTCTCATAGGCACGGCAACCACTCTCAGGCCACTTCTGATCCCCTTGATCTGTGCCTGCTTTGCCTAAACTCAATAAACAAGGTCCATTGGGTTGCAACCCCTTCACGTTTACCGCAGGGCTCTCGAGTGGGGTTGTTCACATGTCGGAATGCATGACAACCCTTCAGATATCCTCGGCAATTTGCTAGCCACTCATTTTACGAGCGTCGGGTGCGCATTTTCGTTCGTTGAGCCAGTAGATGTACGACAACATATTATTCGTTGTTGTTTTTACAGCCGTCAATTCAAGTGGCCGGTCTTGTTATGTTTCACTCTGAATTACATTTCATCTGGCTTTGTAAATAGTATTGTTTTTTGAACGAATTAAAAATTATGTATTTTAAAATTTACAATGATGTTTTGATAACTCAAGATTATCTAAGGTTGTATTTCTCTTTCCAATAAAGTTAACGTACTTTTTCTTATCAGTATAGGATCATCATCTACTTCGATGAATGTACTTGTTCCTTTCTTATAATTTCTCTCACTGAGTAGAAACAAGAGTTTACTCCCTTGTCTATTTTTTATTGTATAAGACAAAGGATTTACTTTGCTTACGTTACTGTTCTTATTCATTTTGCTATCATGGAAAGGAAAGGATTGTACTTTGCTCACAATAATTTCCATTTTATCAGGAGGTTTAACTTCTCTTACCATTGCTTTTTTTAAATATTATATTGACGCAAACAATGTTTTAGACCTCGTACGTATCGGGTTGACTTTTCTTTAAGTTTTCACATTGGCTCCTTACTTACTTTACTTTATCCAACGCCCATCCGTGGCTGTTCTGCCATTCGTCGAGCCTTCCAATATAGGATGACTATATTCTGCGGTGTTGACTGTAGTTGGGGACATAGGAAGGGACATTCTTCCTACTTGGCACAGAGGCAGGTGTCTTCATCAGCTAGGCCGATTCTATGTAGATTGGCTTGAAAGTAGTCGTGCCCCGCCAAAGAGCGGAAAAGCGCCACAGATACATGTATTTCAATGTTACGTGGTATTTCGTCAGTTGCCAGGCTCGCCCACTTCCTTCCTTCGCTTTCATTCTTTAACTTCCCGGTAGTTTGGCGTGAAACGGTGATATCAATGTGGCGGATCGCAGGGATTGAGCTTGCGTGGGTTGTGGCATCATGGCTCCCCGCTTTGCCAGCTCGTCAGCCTTCTCATATCCCACTATGCCAATGTGACTCGGGATCCGTTAAAGCCATACGGTCCAGCCAGAAGATACCAAGCTAGCGAGTGCAGCGCGGTAGTTCATGGTTATCTGACCGTCTGTAGGCGTGTTCTTGCAGAGAGCTTGGGCACCGGAGTTGTCACATTCAGGAGGACAATAATTGACTTACCGCAGTTGGTTCTTTCAAATTTGTGATCCGAAGAGGAGAAGGTTTTCTGTTGCTTACTAATCATTTTCTTTTCTGCCTGTTATCATGTCAAGGAGAACACAATGTTACTTCACTTACCTTTTCTGTTCTTTTTGTTTTTGTTGTCACACTGAGAAGAACGAGATTTTAATTGTCTTACCATTGCCATTAATAACCTTTTTGTTGTGATGAGGATAAATTTTCGCGTTTCTAACCTCCTATTCGTTTTGCTTTTGTTGTTATTACACACATAGGTCAGCAATCCTATCCAATCCTTTATTTTCAAATTGAGGAAGACAATAGTTTAATTCGTTTACCAGTTCTTCTTCGCTCCTTTTTTGTTGTTATCTCCCACAGAAGGTCGACAATCCTATCCTATCCTCTCTATTTTCACATTGAAGACTATTATAGTTCAATTAGTTTACCACTTCTGCTTCGGCCCGTTTTGTTGTCACTGTGAGGATAACAACAATTGACTACGCTTATAATGTTTATTTCCTTTTTTGACCTAGCAATTTGAGATAATATAAGATGTTGGTTTCCTTCCCACTACATTTTTCCGTAGATGAAGTTTTAAAATTTAATACACTTGGACGCTAAAGGTTTACTTCACTTGCCAATACTGTTCCTTACATTTATGTTACTACAATGAGGAGGTCCATGTTTACGTTGGCTTACCATTGCTGTTCCTTTCCTTTTTATTGTCAACCCGAGGAATTTCAGGATATCAATTAGATAACAAATGACTAATATTTTTCATGAGGAGTACATGTTTCTACTTCGCTTTTCAACGTATTTTCATTTGTTTATGGTTACATAAGAAAATCGACAAGATTTTTATTTCCTTATTATTGCCATTATTTTCAATTTTTTACCCTGAGAATGTCATGAATTTTAACTAAGATTTGTAATTGTTTTCGTCATCACTCTGAGAAGGTCACTTCATCTATTATCCTTGTTCTATAATATACAATTTTATCTTTTTTTTCTCAAGCCATAGACGATCATTACATTATTTTAACATTTTTTAATTTGTCTTGTATTTCATATTTAAAAAATTGGTTATAAGCTTAATCGTAAAATGCACAGTATTAGGTTTTAACAATTATTTATGGTCGGCTTTTTTCCTATTGGGTCTTACTTTTATAAAAGATTTGGAAAGTAATTTCATTATTTAGCTCTCATAGTGCAGTTACTTGGAGATATAAAATTATTTTATCTTTTATAAAATACGAAATTAATGAAATTTTTTTGACATTATCGAGTTTTGAATTTTCAGATAAATTATTTTAAAATGAGAGCTAACCTTGTTTAAAGTTACAGTCATTACAGTTGGAAAAGTCCTTTAGTTATTAAAAACCTTTTATAGAGCTTACTCTATTTTACTTCTGTAATAATATGAAAATAATCGAGGGTATTTTCGTCTCATTTCAATTTGTTATAAGACCTTAAATTAAAATCTTTCATCTATAGTATTTTAAAATTGATTTCAAAATAACAAGTAAATTACGATTATCCATTTTTACAATTTAAATATTACGAAAATTTTCTGTATTAGCAGTGTCAAACTAATTTGTAAAATTAAATAATAATGCAATGGATCAACATATGGCTGGCAGGGTTTGTAATTACAACTTTTATTAAATTAGAAGACATTGTGATATGTAATGTTTTCAGAACAATATGCTTGCATTTATTTTATTATACTTCAAATCTACTTATTTAAAACGTGTTTTTATACATCTTATGCAAAATCATAGTATTATGAAAGTATATTAATCGAGAACCAAAAAAAATATTATTTTATAGGCCCCATAATAGTTTTGAAGTTTATAATAACCAATTTTGTTTTATTTCAAATCCAATAATACGAAATATCGGCTATAATAAACAGATAGTAAACACTTGATATACTTGTAATAAATCTGTATATTACAGCAATTAGGCTTGAAAAAGAATTTGGCATGTGAACTTCATTTGTCAGTCTACTTATTACAAAACATTTTTATCATAGCGTAAAACAAATCACTAACCTATTGTGTAAGCAAGTTTTTCGAAAACTAGGAAAGCTTTCTTTACCTTGTCTTACCTTTTAAATAGTTTTTCTATGCCTTTTAAATACCTTATAATAGAATTTTCTTTACCTTTCAAATAGTTGAATTTTAAACATATAATTATAGTCCTAATTTAGGAGCACCATTGGTAATTTCAATCAGTATGTGCATGTAACTCAGCTTTAGTAGATCATCAAGCGCTTTTAATTCAATTATCCTCGCACACATATAAACGTTTTCCTATTTACGAAAAATAAGAGAAACAGGTTTATAAAGAATATTGGTCCTAACAGAACTCACTTTTCATTGCTGTCGTAACTTTTAATAATTGCAATATTTGTCACGATACTTCCCTCTGACTCCAGAGGGACGTTGCGGGAGTCCAGTTATTCCCCTCACAGCTGCGACAAACATAAACTAGAGGCGCCCATTTTCATCTCCTGAGCTTGCACACCTCATATATTTACCGTGGAAATATGAACACGGCCTGTCACCCTCATAACAACTGCGGCTTGGTCAATGGACCTATATTAACCCTCTTTTACTATTATTAGATTCAGGGTAAGATATATTGGACTCCTTGTCAATGTATACTTTCTATAGTCAAAGCTTTAATACGTTAGCGTTAGTATACGTTTTTGTTTTATCCAGTAATAATTTATTTTCATTAGGTATATATATTTTTCAATATATGTATTCATAAAGTGTATTTGGCAACTAAACCAAGTAGGTTTCATTCAATAATTTTAATATTTTAAATTTAAACCTTCACTGCACAAGATATCGTTTTAGCTACTACATAACATGACAGCAACTTTAATTTTCGGGTTTATTTGGTAGCCATAACGTCCAACAGCACTACCAGATGCTTGAATTCGAGCGCTCAAAGTTCCCAGCCTCAAAGTGAATGTAAGGTGAATGGGTTTGACTAAAGTTTTCGCGGCTTCACCCAATTTCGTCAAAGGAGTTACTAGACTTGACCTAGTCAGGAAGGAAGTGAATTACATTACCACTCGAATAAATATGTTTTTTTCAATTTTAACAGTATCAATTTATTTCGTTTACTATTAAAACCTCATGTGATATCTTCCTGACAAAACAATTTTCAAGGGTTTTATTAGTCAGTATATAAAATAACTTATATATTGGTTCTATTAAAACAATTCCAATAGCAATATAACTATAAAGATGTTATATTTACATAAATTTATATATTTTACTGTAATAAATATCAATTAGGGATTTTACTTTTGTTAATTTGCCTTTAAAGGCCGTTCGAATGCTTTTTTTTCGAAAATAGGCCCACATGTTATAGATGTATGAAGTCCTAATTACGTTCGAAAAGTTTTTGCTCAATATATTTAAAAATAAAGTAATCTAAAATATGTTTGAAAGTGAATTTCTCCTACATTTTTTAAAAGTTAACTTACTAAATTTTAAAAAGATTGTTTAAGAATATCCTATTTTCTAACTTAATTTTAATGATTTGAATCCCAATTACTTAGGCAAAACGTTGGTTGACAGTCCTATTTTTAAAATTAATAAAAGCGTTTTAAAAAGTTTAGATTGTTTTTATGTGAATAATTTTAATTATTTTTTACTGAATTAAATTTATTAATAAAACACATATTTTTTATTCGTTTTTCTAATTTATAAAATTATTCATACCATTTTGTAACAATCATAACTTTTTGTAACAGTCATAACTTTTCAATAAATACATACTAACGTATTTTTATTTTCATACGCATATGTTTATCTAAATTGAAACATTTAGAGAGAGGACGTAATTCCAAGATACGAAATGGCAGCGCTCATTTCAGGCGGAAAAATCAGCTCAAGTCCATTTCACGCTGGGACGAGTCAATCAGATTTCACTGAGCAGGAATCTATATGGGTCATCGCTCGCAGCGCTACATACGGAGAGGGCCGTAAACTCGACGTATTGAGGATATTTGGCGCTAACTCCCACCCTAAATTGGTGGAATAATCGGCCAAGTGTTGGATTTCGTATTGGAATTAGTTTCCGTAAATTTCAAAATGAACATGAGTATACATGTTGCGGTTTTGCTTCTCACACTTACACGTGAATAATTCACTTACATTGACAGTTTACAATTGACTAAATTAACTTTACATATACTTGAAATATTTTCGATGCCTCTATCTAGGTTTACTTTTCAATCGATATCTGACAGTTTCGCGAATTGATTAAAATTGCAGAATGACTTTCCACAAACTTTGAACTTTGAACAGGTCTCGAGGAGTTTTTATTTTTAAATCATACATTTTCCTATTTTTCCTGGGAAAATTTGTCTGCACGTAGTATTAAATTCTAAAAAAAACAATATTAACGTTTTCTCTCTACTCTTTTGTGTCCCCTTGTGCGCTCTATTCAAGTTTTTACTTTTAATGATGATTTTCGTCTTTAAAAAAGTATTTTTGAACACATTGTTTGCACTATTATTGATCTGATACACATACACGTACGGGCGCACGCGCTCAAATAATTATGTATGTATATCATGTTTATTAAATCAAGCACGCACGAATGCACATAGAGGCTTCCAATATTTTATTTATATATACAATAACGAGTTAACATTAAAACGTCATTGTAACAAAGATATAGATCTGTAAACAAATTTCTATTACTTGTCATATTTACAGCAATATTAACATATTTATAAACATCCTTACTAAAATAAGTCTTGCTAATATTTTGCTAAAACAAACTGGACTTTCCACTTGTTCGAAAATCGTTTCAGAAATAATTCTAGAGCTGTATAAATTTGATAAAACCGGAATTAAACTCAAAAACTAGCACTCATAAATACTATTGTCAAATATTTTTACTATGGTATTTATCTTTTTATATAAGTATTTAGAAATATTAATTGCGAGAAAAGTAGTGTAAATAAGTAGAAAATTAATAAGTGTACAATTAAGTGAGAAAATATCAAGATATTAAATATAGTTTTATTAATAGCGAAACAGAAATTGTTAAAATTAGGTTTAATATTTTTTATATATTTCTTGCAGGTTAATAATAGAATTTGTATTAAATATTTGAATGATTTCATTTATAATATTTTGATATAACAACACAACAATTCTTTATGTGTACAGTTCAAAAGAGTTTCCGTCATTCAAATTATTACCTGAATTACTTGTATGAGCTCTGTTTGTACTTTTTTAGTTCCACGTTTGATTTTAGCTCCGATATAAATAAATGTTGCTTAAAGTGCGTCTTTATTTCTCCTTCTTTATCATTGTTGTGTTTTATCCAATATATCAATTGATTATAACAGTTTTATATTGATATATGGTACATACTATTTGCTCTTACATTCTGTATATTACATAGACTGAAATTGTATTCAAACGATAAAATAGTGTGTATAAAATATCCTATTTTGATTTATTTGGTATATATTACCTTGGATTGAAAAAAATTTCGAAAATTGAAATTAATTACTCATTGTTTTTGTTTATTGTAATACAAAATTTTTTTCTGTAATATTTTTTGCTTAGGTGTATACTCGATATTTTGTCAGAATAAATTGTTATCTAATTGGATTTTTACTAATATAATTCTCTCTGCTATATATATAGCTCATTTTTTGTTTTTTAGTTATCCAATTTCAGTACTGACTTCTCACCTCCTTTAATTCTAATATTTCAAAAACATATTATTTTTATAATATAAAAAATTTCATAACATATTTCGATGGAGCATATTAAATTAAAACAATATAGACCCTCATTTTGAAAAAGAAATACTTGAATAAACTAACTTTCACAATTTATATCAAATTTTAACGGTGATGATATTGAGGAGAATTGTATGCCTATAATCCATTTTAAAAATATAAATTGAATAATTCGTTACACAGATATTTAAAAGTAAAAATATGCGCAGTCATGCAAAATTGGATATAATTTTATGACAGTTTTCCTGAGAAAAAGCAGCCTTTGGTCATATCTAATAAGGCAGCAAAATGGCCAAGACAGCTGTTTGAGCCATAAACAATGACGCTTGCTTTGTTCTATTTACACCCCTTTTATATCCTCGATTTCAACAGCCGCACACCTACAGTTAGTCCGACGAAAATATTTTAAATTAAGGTTTTTGTCTGTCGCTATGCAACTACACTAGAAGTATTACAGTATTTTATATTTATATAAAACTAGCAGAGTACCCGTCCTTCTTAAGAGGTTTGACGTATATTTCTATAGGTTTAATTTGTATTTGTATTTGGGTTAAATTTAATTTACTGAAATTAAATCCCAATAAATATACCAAATTATAGTTACAAACTTAATCGAATATTTATCCTTAAAAACCAAGGGAGGGAAAAACTGCTGCTTGCTACATGACATTTGTAAAGTATAGCTAGCCTTGACAAATGAATAACAACAAAAATTTACTATCACCTGTTCAATTGTGTTTAAAAGTGACTTTTACAGGTGACTACTAACACATTTACTACCAGCTGATTAAGCCAAGTATATAAGGGAGTATACATATATGTGTTTTCAAGGACAGTGGGGCGGAGCCATATGGAATTTCTAAATACAAAATAGGTCTATGTTTTAACCAGGGACCCTAAGAATATCCATGCAAAATGGCAGCTCAACGGGTCCAGTAGATTTTACGTGATTGAGTAACACAAACATTAGATACCATTATATTTTTAAATAGTAGTAAAGATTAAAATAGTTCAACTAATAATGCAAATATATAGAACTTAGAATAATCAATTTTGTTTCTGTAGAATTATATACAGTTTCTTTGAGTTACGTTCTGTTCTTTTCAAATTTATTAGTTCTAAAGTAGATTCTTGATTGGATTATGTTTCTGTCTGAGAATATTAAATTATATTTTTCTCAAAAACTCTTATGGGATCCGTTTTCATCACTGACCCGAACCGATGTGTACAGTTCTGAATTATCTAAACTTCCATACAGAATAAATAATATTCGAGCTGGCTTGTGAGTGAAGCTTAAAAACAAAAAAATAAATAGGCTACGACTCACAATTATAAAAACTTTAATATCAGACGCTACACAATCGAAACCTAATTCAACAAATTGAAGATCAATGTTCATTTTTTAAATTAAGTTTTGATTGTGTATCATCATTGAAGATGATAACATAGTGTCATTGAAACGCGTCTGATTTTAAAGTTTTTTTATAATTGTGAGTCGTAGCCTATTTATTCTTTTGTTTATTCCTTACAGAATGTTCTCATTAATGTGGAAAAAGAGATATCACGAACCCTTTAGAATCACAATATTTGATCGGAGCTGCCTAAGGGCCTACCAAATCTCTCACCTTGATACTTTTCTGTCTTTCTTTCTTCCACTTCCAAACCAAATATTTAGTACAGAAGCAATTTAATTTTGTTTCATCTGGAAAACTTTTAGGAATTTAGATAGGGTAAACCTTTAAACCATCTGCTCATACATTTCCATCAAGATAATTTTCACTACTTAATCCTTAAAACCATTTTTTCAGCTTTTTCAAAGCCTCTCTAAGTAAGGAACAATTTGAATTAGGAAACAAGATTTAATTAAATTGAGAATTAGTTTAGGGAAACCGACATGCGTGCAGTTATGATTTCGTTAGTTATCAGTATTTTTATTTAATTAAGAGAATGTACAGCTTATATAGGATCATTTCTCATATATCAGTCAAGTTATATAGGATCATATATAATTTCAAAATCATTTTCTCTACATTATTCGATTCAGGTAGTATCCGATCCCATGGTATATGGCTTTTACAACAACTATTAGTTTAATAATACGGTTTCATTTAGAAAAAAAATGTTAGTATCGCATATTTTAAAATTTAGTCATTGCAATAAATAATAAATGAGAATTTATTTTATTTCTGTAAGTTTACATTATTTCCAATAGTTATGTGAATTATTACAAATTAAATAATTTCAAATGAGTAATAACATTTATTCTGTAGAATAAAATTATCAGTATAAGAATAAACGTTTAATAACAATTAGGGCTATATTGTTCCTAAATTTGTTACACTATGTCATATTACATTATATTTACTATGTAAATACATTATTATTAATGACATTTTTTATTCCACGAAACATTTTTATATCCATACATTATTTAATTTAAATTAGACTATTTTTGGTATATATTTCATGGATCTAAAATGTAGATATTATTTATGAATTTGTAACGTACATTAATTTTTGATATATAAATACTTAAAGAAATTAGATGTTAAATATTGCAGTTATTCGTTACGTAATTAGTTATTTGACCTGCAATGTCAAGAATTAAATTGAATTCAAGAATGGTGCATTCAATAAATAATTTAACCAACAAATTTTAAATTTTAAATAAATGGAGTTTTACTGCACAAAAATATACAAAATACGAAAAGGAAAATACATCTGAAACTTTTACATTTTTTATGTCTGGCATTACATTCTTTTGACATATTATGAATTTCTGAAAACTTTACATTATTTTAAAATCTATGGCACATTATATCCACAAGATATTGCTTTTACATAAATTAAAGTATGTTTAAATTTAACTTTATTCAACATTTAAAGAAAAATTGTTATTGCATCATACAAATTAATTATCACTTCCCGCATTTAAAAAAATATAAATACTTGTATTATTTTGCCGTGACCAGTTGAAGTTTGAAAGTTAAATTTGGATTCCCATCACTTTACGTTAAAATTATAACTTATCTGAACTGCAATTAGTGAGGTAGAACATGGCTCTTGGATCAGATCTCGTCATTCAACGTTTTGGATTTGCGTTGGTTGACAACCTCGCCCGGTGTTGAGTGTTAGTGTAGCAACATTTTTTAGCACAAAATAAAATAATAAGTGATACTTTCACATAATTAAAACTTTAAAATAAGAACATCCTTTTTGCTGGCCCCATCTTGCGACGTCTGTACGGGTCCAAGACCAATCAAAGAGAGAATTAATTAAAGCCATTACGCGAGTTTTTTTAACTTCTACGCAAGGTTACAGCACATCTTTCTAAAGCAGGTTTATGGATGTCATATCTCGCCATACAATTTCCTTTATAATTTACATTTTTTTAAAAATTTTATATTTTAAAATTAATATTTCGTTTTGTTTTCTGAAGCTGCTGTAATATGTAACATTATTTGAAATAATGTTACAAATTAATATTTTAAATTATTCTTATCAATCTAGTTAAATAAAAATTAATGAGTAAAAGTCTCAAAGTAAAATATTTGGATGTACAAATTTTATGGAAGTTTATACTTTAGAAGAATATAAATTGATAGGAAGAATTACAGTAAAGTTTGTCCACCAATGGAATAGAAAACTAATCGAAAACATACAATCCATGGCGGTAACAGACATATTGAAAATTTGGAGAGAATAGCTTGTATTTTATTTTCAAAGGATTTTAAAAATGTAACTTTTTTTTTAATTCACACAATAAATTGTCATTTATCTTAAGTAAATCGTATAAAACGTCATACAATTTAACAAATTCTTGATAATTCTTTTTATTTTAACACTTTTGTCATACGAAGTTGACGCTTCTGTTGTGCTAGTACCTAACGGATTTATTAATATTTTTGTATTTACAATACCTTACTAAGATTTGTTTCAATACAATAAAACTTGCAAATTCCAACAGTTTTGAAGTTTTGACACAATTATTTCCTTAATATGTACGTAAGCTGTTTGTGCGTGAGGCAAATTAACTACAAAATTATTTTTAAAATACATAATAAACTCTGAATTTTGTAGTCTATTACGTTTCTGTGAATCTTATTAATCACGTAAACAACAGTGTCATTAGAAGACAGTGATGAAGATTTTCGCATAACGATCGAAAACGTTCTGTCTCAGTAAGTTTTAAATAATTTACAAAATTTAAAGTTCAGATAGTCATAAACGATTCGGATTGTTTAAATGATTAAAAATAATAAACATGAGGGCCACTACATTCAGGGTAAACTTGATCAAATGTGTGAAATATTGTTTACAAGTAAGATTTCAAAAACGTATGTGCAGGTTCTCGCATCCCAACATTATTTGAATATTAAAAAAAAATAAATGAAGATCTGCTACTACAGGAGGTTGGTTAACTAGTTTTAGTGAAGCTACTACAATGTAACCTGAAACTGGAGATCCCATTATACTGAAGTGTGTGTGTGTTTTTTTTAAATAAAAATATTAAAAATTTCGAGAAAATCAAATATTTAGGTTATTATTCAAAACAAAAAATTAAAGTCTGGTTCTATCTTATCGGCCATAGTTACCTGTATATTGTCAGAAATGTTTTTAAACCGAATCTAGAGTAGAAGGTTTTGAGCAGAAAATAACCTGCACGTGGCCTTTGAATATCTGCCAGTGCTGCCTGAACAGAGGTTTTAGCCAAAACCGTTAATTTGTGCATTAGGAGGGTAATCTACGCGTTTAAAAGAAAAAGTTAACCTTTAAAAACAATCTCTTTGTGCTAATATATTCTTTGTTTACATATGTTGTGTGCATAGAAGGCAACGTTTTACCATATTAGTAATGACACCTAATGGTTTTTTTTTTTAAGGTGACAAGAACAATGTACCATTTTATAATATAAGCTTCGTAAGCATTAAAAAAAATGAGTTCTAAGAATAAAATTGTAACAAGAAAGATTATTATTAACATTAGGCCATAAAGATAATAGTTTCGATGAAAATGTGCAAGAGGTAGACTATAAGGCAATTACATGTAATAATAATAAAACTGAGAAACAAAACCTCATTTAAAGCAACCTATATCAAAATCAGAAATACTTGGAGATTTGTATACTAAAATTGTTTTTATCGGACACACTGTAAAAAATGACTAAGCCTACTATCTATGTATTAAAATCAAAGTTATTTATTCGATTCTCAATAATAATTATTACTTTAAAAATTGATTCACTTAATACTTTTTTTACAATATCTGTCTACATGATCTCCTTATAAAAGTAAACAGACATGATATTCTTAAGAAGTTAGAATAACGTCAGACTTTGTACATTTTAAAAGCAGTATCTACATTTACAAGAATGAAACTGTTACACAAAGTAGGTTACAGGTAATAGTGTTCTTTTGCCGAGTGACAAGTTTAGAAGGGGCAAAGTAAATGTAACTCCATACACAGGGGAAATTATGGTCGATGAATCTGTTGAGATATATGTATATATCTCGAGCGGTCCTGTCACATCTCTCATCTACGTGTTGCGACGTAAGTATACAAGCAAAGGATCAGATTTAGAATTACAACCTTGTTTGAAGGACCATGTTTTTATGGGAATATGAACGACATGTTTGGAAACAACTGAACAATGAAATTTTTATTTTTATCGCGCTTAGTTTTAAAATGATATTACATTATAATAGAGAGTTCAGAACGATTCAATCGGGAAACGTTTCACCTGAAATGTAGTTATAATTTTCAATTTTGAATATTTATAAAATATTTGTTTATATTCGGTGATAATTATGTTTAGACCTATTTAAAGATAAAACGTATATATAAATTATTAGTCATGTATAGTGCGGCGGGCAATATTCTCTTGGAATACATGCCGCAAAAAGATAACATGTAAAACATAAAGAGTCTAAAGTTCTTGTAAGTAAAACAAACCAAGCCACCGTGGGAAGGGTTTGAAACTTAAATGTAAGGCCGTTTGCAAGGGGAAGATGGTCAAAATTGGCCTAGAATTACCATCGACATTTCCAGAGATGAAGCAAGACGAGAAAAATCAAAATTAAAGAATAATAAAATTTCATCAGATGCACCCTTAAAGAGTTATACGGCTTGATCGAAAAAATGGATTAAATCGATCGGTCTATCAATTCTGCGAGCCGTTACGCACTAGTACAAAAGAAGTGCGCGCGCCGATCAGGCGACATCGAGTTAAGATCCTTATTGGTTGTCAACTCGTGGGAACGGACTGCAGGTGGGGGTGTTTTCCCGGGGGTTGAGCAGGCCTAGCGTCTGTTGAAGCCCCAGCTAAACCAGGACTCTCGAAGGGTAAGGTCGGTGTCGGGCGTAGCTCCGGTAAAACAATGAACAATAGTTTTGTTACCGTAAATAGTTCAAAAACTATGAGTGGCTAGGGAAAGTTCGTTTCGTTGAGATGTCGTGACGCAGTAGTTTCGTATGGGGCCCTTTCGCATTTCAAGATCGCTGCGAAAGGGGTTTTCCCATAAATTTCCATCAAATTATGTGCGAGCGTCGTTAAATGTGTGTGTTGCAGCCTTACTAGAAAGACAAGGCGATGTGAACAGTGTAACCTAGCAAACAGTTTTAAAAGTGTGAGTCTAAATTTCTGACAAAATTAAACAAAATTTAACTAAATTGATAAACGTTTTTAAAAGATTTTTCTATTTATTTTCTGTGTTAAGAGATGCCCAAGAACTGTGTTAAAAGAAGGGCTTAAAGCTAAAATTTTGCTGGTAACCGTTAAAATTTAAAAGAGGTGCGAATAGCATCGAAGAAAGAAGATGGAAGGATTCAACCAAAGGGTGAAGCGAGCGGATCTACCTGAGGCCTAGCAGACACACAAAGGGATGGAGGATTTCAAAGATGGCGGCAACGCGTGGGAAGCATCCAAGTATTCTTACGTGGGAACAAAGCAACAGCCAAGCCGGATTTTCCCCACCCCGTTGGAGGACAAAGGGAGAGACGGAGAAGAGAGGGAGAAGATAGGCAAGCCATGCTTTGTGTGGAATCAGGTCAGATCTAAATTGTTTTCCCTTTGCAAATTAAAATTTTAATTTGAAGAATTTTTTCTAAATTGGGAAAATGTTATAAAATTTAAATAAATTTTCAAATCATTAACAGTAAACTTTAAATTTTACAAGTAAATGCTGGTGGCTTTGTTTTAAAGAGTGGGGGGTTTCAAGATGGCGATGCCATGAATGCAGGATTTATGTTGTATTTTATGTATGTAAGGAAAATAGAAATTTTAGATTAGAACTTATGTAAAGGGAAAGGGTTTTAAATAAGCAAATCAAATAAAAGGATTTAAATTAATTAAAGAGTTTAAAATATTATGAAGGTGTAAAGAAATTAAATAAAAGATGTGTTGAAATAAAGTTAAATATAATTTGCTAAAAGTAAATATCCAAGATGGCGGACAAAAGGCCATTGTTTACAACAGCTGATTGGAAGGCTATGCTTTAGTTTCAGGTGCTCCTATAAACAGGAGTGTTATTTCATATAATTAAATTAAACTAAATTGGTAATTTATTTAGAAGGAGTCATTACGACATTTTTCCATATGAAACAAATTGACATAAATTGTTTTCATTTAAAATAAACAAGGGTTCTAACAAATTGAAGCTTTTTAATGTAAACCTTTGATGGTATTTAGAAAAGGGTGAAATTATATATGTGTATAAAATAAATTGAATCAAACCAAGGTTTGAGTAAGAATAAAGGGAAATGATTTTGATGTGTAGATTTTAAATATTTTAAAAGGTACAATAAGAGGGTTAAGTTAAACAAGAGATTTTAAATTTGTAAGTGGGTCTAGCTAACCAAATTAATGTTAATATAAGTTTTCTTTTTTGAATTATAAGTATATATATATATATATATATATATTGTTTATTTCATGATTTATGTGTATTTAAAATAATATCTTGGTGGTAGGGTAACTTAGAAAGAAATTTGAAATTGTTGCAAATTGGTTTAAAAATGTAAGTTCTATAATAAAGGCAAATGGGCTTGTAGCCATTTAGCAAAGGTATACAAAATTTATTAAATATCAATTTCCTTCAGAAATTGCATTGATAAATTTTAAATAAATTTTAATTAAACTTCAGTATGTATAATTGTCATGAAGAAAGGGTTAATTCAAATGAGAACCAAAGGGTTACATATTTTACATTAAAAGGGTTTAACTATGATTAAATAAGTTGTAAACAGGACTCAGTATTTATAATTTAAATGAAGAAAGGGTTAACCAAATGATAACTAAAGGGTTTTTTGATTATATATAAAAAGGGTTAAATGAATTTTAAGATTTGTAAATTTCTTTGTAAATGATCAAGGATCAGTTCAAAAGGGTTTAACTATGTTTTGATAAATATTAATAAATTTCATTATGTGGATTTTCATGCCAAAAGGATTAATCAAATCGTAACCAAAGGGTTAAATATTTTCAAATCAAAGGGTTAAATGAATATAAATAAATTTGTAGATTTTGTAAATGATTGAGGATATGGGTAAACAGGTTAAATATTTTTCAGTAAATGTTTTATTTAAATATGTATTTAAATATTATAATCTCAATATGGGAAGGTGTTTGAATTTATTTAGCAGATGTTTTAAAAGTTTTTATAAATTATTATTTGATGTTCAGTAAATATTTTGATAATCTTGTAGGAGATATGGCTATATGTTTTATATGTAATTTCTGTTTCAGTATGTACTTCATAATTGGTTTTTATATAAATTTGATATGTTTTATGAAATTGTTTTTAGGTTGTTGGTAAAATTGTTTGAAATTTTACCTGATAAAGTAAATAGAAATTGAATTTTAAATTGATCATTTAAATTGATAAAGATATAGAAAAAATTTGATCATTTAAATGGCTATGTAAAATATGGCCATAATTAAAGTAGTGTGTTTAGAAAGTTTAAATAAGTTGAACAAAATGTGAAAAGTAGGAATCTTTCGGAGTGTGTTGAAAAGTAAGGCTTTGCTTGAATCAACGAATATTTGTAATTTGTAACAAGTAAATTTTCAGTAAAAAGTTAAGTAAACAAAACCATATATTGACGTTTAAAATCGCAAGGTTGAGAACCTGGGATAATGAAATAAAATTATGACAAGTAGTAAAGGGTTATATTTTCGACAAGTAAGATTGACCGGCAAGTAGAGCAAAGTTTTACGCTTTGGCATACTCTGAGTGAAAGAAAATTAAAATCGTAAATTCTAAATTTAAATTGTAATGTCAACTAAAATAAGCAGAGTATGGTTTCTTAACTGTGTAAGAACCAACATAAATGATATTTTTAAGTCAAATAAATTGCAGACTGTGCATTGTAATATTAAATTTTAAATTTTTTAAAATTAAAAAAATTAAGATTTTTTTTTTACTAACTTGCAAACAAACTGATTATTATTTTAAACAAGTTTCTTACACTCTCCTACAGTTGATATGGTCATTTCGCCGTTTAGATGTCTTTCAAAAGAACCCATCCCCCGGGACGACCTACCCGCTAAGGGTAGAATCCGCAGCAAGTTAGGTTTTTTCTTTTTTAAGTCCAGTGACTTGTTCTCTGGCAGATTTTGGCGAGCATTGCACAGCGTTCGTGGTTTCGGCTGCGAGCGGCTCGTTTCAAAATTCTTGCTCTGCAACGGGTGTTGGTGGGCGGGCTTGCGCGCGCGTGCTGGTCAACGACGGAAGGGTTGACGGCGCCGTGTGTGGGTGTTGGCTCGGTCCGTTGCAGTTAGTAAGATGGCGCCCTAACGAGTGGGACCGACGGGTAAAGTTGCGGACTTTCCCGTATAAATATTTCGGTCTCTGTTAAAATCATAAAAAGACATGGCGAAATTCGACCTAGGAAGTGTAAGAAATAAATAATAAAATGTTAAAGAAAAGAGTTAGATTGCAGTTCTAGGTTAAAACACTGGTAAATTAAGTTAAAAATAAGATAAGAAGATGAAAGTAAGAGTTAAATAGTTTAGTATGAGAAATAGTTTAAAAGGGTTAAGAAAGTAAAGTAGGGGTAAAATAGTAGTAAATAGAAAGAAGGAAACACATAGACGACGCGCGCATAGGAAACACACGCACGACATCCAGCGACAAAAAACGGAAGAAGAAATATGTAAGGAAACATATTCATAGTCTAAGTAGAAGGAGTAGGATAGGATTATATAACTGAAAAAAAAAAAAAAAAAAAAAAAAAAGGGGAAGAAATAGAATAAAACAGAGATGATGGCATCACCAAAGCAGCAGGAGAAGAGTGATATAGAGAAGTTCTTGGAGTGGTGGAGAAAGGAGAGAGAAGAAGAGAGAGAAAAGGAGCGAAAGGAGAGAGAGCAAGAGCGAAAGGAGAGAGAAGAAAGGAGAGAGCAAGAACGAAAGGAGAGAGCAGCAGAGAGGGATAAAGAAAGGGAAGAGAGAGAACAGGAGCGAAAGGAGAGAGAGGAAAGGAGAGAGCAAGAACGAAAAGAGAGAGAACAGGAGCGAAAGGAGAGGGAAGAAAGAGCAGCAAAGAGAGATAAAGAGAGAGAAGAAAAGAGAGAGCAAGAACGAAAGGAGAGAGAACAGGAGCGAAAGGAGAGAGAAGAAAAGAGAGAGCAAGAAAGAAAAGAGAGAGAGGAAGAACGAAGGGAGAGAGAAGCAGAGTGGGAACAAAAGAAAATGAGATGGCAAAGAGAAAAAGAAGAAAGAGAGCAAGAACGGAGGAAGGAAGAAGTAAAGAAAAAACAAGAGGAAATAAGCAACGTCAGACAACCAGGACCAACCGTCTACTGGGAGAAACCGAGAGTGTGGGCCTACCATCAGATAGTGGGAATCCGAAAGATCGAGTTCTTCGGGAAGGAAAATGAAGATCCAGTTGACTTCATAAAAAAGATGGAAGAGCTTTTCGAAGAAATCGACCCCATGCTCGAGGAGGAGGCCAAGCTTCAAATGATTGTAAGGAATCTACAAAGAACAGCAAAAGCTTGGTGGCTGGCGGTGCAACGGCCAGAAGACCAGTACGAGGAATTTAAGAGCAAGTTTCTTAACATGTACTGGGGATTTGCTGCGCAAGAGAAAATAAGGCGGCAGTTAGACACTGGGAAGTATAACGAGATGGGACCATACAAGAGGTCTGACTACTTCGTGGTGATGGTTAGCAAGGCCAGGAACCTGGATCCACCAATACCTGAGAGGTACTTGGTGAGCAAAGTAATGGCATACTCCGATTGAAAGGAAATTAAAATCGTAAATTCTAAATTTAAATTGTAATGTCAATTAAAATAAGCAGAGTATGGTTTCTTAACTGTGTAAGAACCAACACAAAGGATATTTTTAAGTCAAATAAATTGCAGACTGTGCATTGTAATATTAAATTTTAAATTTCTTAAAATTAAAAAATAAAGATTTTTTAACTAACTTGCAAACAAACAGAGTATTATTTTAAACAAGTTTCTTACACTCTCCTACAGTTGATATGGTCATTTCGCCGTTTAGATGTCTTTCAAAAGAACCCATCCCCCGGGACGACTTACCCGTTAAGGGTAGAATCCGCAGCAAGTTAGGTTTTTTTTTATTTTTAAGTCCAGTGACTTGTTCTCTGGCAGATTTTGGCGAGCATTGCACAGCGTTCGTGGTTTCGGCTGCGAGCGGCTCGTTTCAAAATTCTTGCTCTGCAACGGGCGTTGGTGGGCGGGCTTGCGCGCGCGTGTTGGTCAACGACGGAAGGGTTGACGGCTCCGTGCGTGGGTGCTGGCCTGGTCCGTTGCAATAGGTCGATAGACGAACAGGTTGATATTTTGGACCGATAACTTCCTGCATGTATATATTAAAATGTGTGTGTTTGTGTGTGTGTGTGTGTGTGTGCATGTGTTCGTATAACATAAAAGGAATAACTAAAACACTACAAAATAATAATATCAACATAGCCTACAAAACACAGGAAACATAATCAACAAAATAAACCAACCAGAAAAAATATATTCCACACTTGATAACGGAATATACCAAATCAGAATGCCCAGACTGTAATAAAATATACATAGGCCAAACAAAAAAGAAATTAAAAGACAGATATCAAGAACACCTCAATGCATACATCAAACTCGAAATTTATAACTCAAACTTAGCCACACACGCCATCAAAAACAAACACACATTCCCCACATTAAAAAACGTAGACCTAATAAAAAAAAGTTCAAAAAGGCCTTAAAATGACAATCTGGGAACAACTAGAAATTTATAAAAATTAAAATATTATAATTAACGACCAAATACAAATAAAATAAAAAACGATAAATTATTCAATCTAATAGACAATATTAACCACCAAAACAAACTTTAAAAACTCGCACAAAGCAGTGAGTCTAAAAATAGAACATAACGGTACACCAAGGTAATTGGGAAATCCACTCAGCTCGCAGTCTACAACAACCCTATCAGTATGCCCGAAGATAATGACAAGGCCAGTGATTGAAAGTTAACTCGCATAAATACCAAGTAAGATTCTTGTGCAAGTACATAAGTGAAAGTGATAAGTGTATGCAAGGTGTTGCATAACTACAAAAATATATGTATATATATATATATATATATATATATATATATATATGTGTGTGTGTGTGTGTGTGTGTGTGTGTGTGTGTGTGTGTGTGTGTGTGTGTGTGTGTGTTTGTGTGTGTGTGTATGTGTATCATGATATTTCACGTTGCCCCTTATTTCTCCGTTGCACTGACTTTATGAAGTTATTAATATTACTTGTAAATAATTTTTTCCACCACTAAGTCCAATAATTTTACCTTATGTGGTGAGGTACCTTTTGGTCACTTAACCATTGTCGAATCACTGATTATGTTTCTCTCATTTTCTGATGTGAATGTTCGGTCCGTGATGTTGGTATTTGTTGACGTCATATATATTTCCTCTTGAACCTCGTGTATAATGTTTTTAAATAGTACGTCGTCTGCTTATGTTGTTTGTAGGTTCATCTAGTTATTTTATTTCTATTTGGTTATTATTTATTTCGAGTATGGTTAGGTTATTTACGTAGTTTGTTATTTCATGTTAATGTGATATCAGGTGTGCTGCATTGGTCAAGTGACCGAAAGGTACACATAAGGTAAAATAACTGCACTTAGTGGTGGAAAAAATTATTTACAAGTAATAATAATAACTTTATATACATATCCTCTTTGTGTGTAGACTATGTGACTGAATTCCTCCTAAATCACAGTTTAGATTTTTGTGAAATTTCGTACGTGATTAAGATTTTTCGAGAATGGTTAAGATTGGCAATTTGATCTGGTGCGCATCGCTGTTATTGCGTTTTAGATTTTTTTAATTTGTTGCCTAAAACCTTTAAAAGTGTACACTATTATGTCATTATTAAAAAGAAATGTTTTTTTACTTTGAAATTACGTTGATATTTTGAATCGATAAATTCTGCCCCGGCAAAACATCATGTATGTAATAAAATATCTGAGTGTGTGTGTGTGTGTGTGTGTGTGTGTGTGTGTGTGTGTGTGTGTGCATCCGAGCGTGCGTGCGTGAGTGGGGTGTGCGGGAGTATAATATATATTAAATATGGTGATCCTTTTTCGTGTAATATATAATAATGAATAAAAAATATTTCAAATGCAAGAATAGATTTAATTTATATATTATTCTTGAATAATATATAAATTAAAACTGTAGTTGTTTTGAAACATTTCTATTCATTAAATAATTATATATATATATATATATATATATATATATATATATATATATATATATATATAAATTTATATATTCTGTTTGTGTGTAGACTATGCGACTGAAATCCTCCTAAATCGCAGTTCAGATGTTTGTGAAATGTCGTACGTGATTAGGATTTTTGAGAATAAATTAAATTGGCAATTTGATCTGATAAGATTGTGTTAATGCGTTTTAGATTTTTTTAAAAATTTGTTACCTAAATCGTTTAGAAGTGTACACTAATATGTTATTATTTTAAAAAAAATTTTTATTACTTAAAAATGTTATTAGTCTTACGAGATTTCTGGAGCAAATATGTCAGCGATCATGAGCTGTCAAATAACACCTAGTGAGTTCCGGGCAACTTCTATGTATCTTCCTGCACGTCTGAGACAGAGGATATATTCCCTACATGTACTAATAGATGACCACCACGCTCCTTCTTATATCTAACTTCATGCCAGTAATTCTTCTTCTCCCTATACAGTGTACATACATTCTTATGGACTAAAAATTCTTATAGACGACTCTGGTTCTCATGATATTTCCAGCATTCCACAACTGTGCGTTTTATATCCCTCCAAACCTGTTTCTTACATTCTGAAAACTTTTCTATCTTTCTAGTGGATGCAAATGAACAAACAATTATAGGGAAAACTACTGTATACATTACAAACCACCTAGTATTTCTACAATAGAACAGGAATATATTTCCAGTAATCCACAACAGTGGGTTTTATATCCCTCTAAACCTTCTTCTTATATTCTGAAACCTTTTCTATATTTCTAGTGGATGCAAATGAACAAACTATTATAGGGAAAACTACTGTATGCTTTACAAGCATCCTAGGGTTTCTACAATAGAACAGAAATATATATTTCCAGGCCTATAAACCACACGTGTATAGTCCCTCTATAAAGGTTGAGGTGAATCTCAAACATGTAGAAATTCAAATCATTTTACGACACAAAAAGTAACAAACGTTGAGGAACATATACGATGATACAAACACGTACTCACGAGCTACAATCATTTAGTTCTGAAGATGATAATGTTAGAGTTGCACATGAGCCAACGTTTACTTATAACTAGCATAAATAAACTAAAAGTTTGTTAAATTTCAAGGCTGTCAGGTATGCTAAATGCTAAAATTTAAAGTATAAAATTATCCTAAATTTTATCTTCGATAAAACCTAAAACCTTTCCATATAATTGTCACAAATGAATTTTTAAATTAGTTCTTGGTTTTGAATAATTGTAACATCAGTCCACTATTCTGTTTTCGTCAGACATTTCTAGAACTCGGTATCAAACTTAATAGTGTGTTGTAAAGCCATGGTTAATTTTTAATTACATTTAGTAGTTTTAATAGACTTCTCATTTACCTTGCATTAACATCTATGAGTTATATTCAAACGCACAATAGGACTTTCACAGCTGACGCTGCTTTCCATCCAACTTTTTTATCTCCTGTTAATCATTTCCATCATCGTATCGATGTTTCTTCATCGATATCGATATCTTTGTAGTCAGCCAAATTTTCTGTGAAACATTTTACTTCAATTGTAATATTTTTTTTAACTTTTCACGTTTACTGTTTCTTCGCCGTCTAACATTTGTTTCCCCTATTACTTCCCGTCCACCTTGTTTGATATATTTTGATCGGAAACCTATCAGTCTGTACAATGCTCTAGTTTCTTATAAAGTAATCTGTTAATTTGTATCTGTTTTATATTTTTGCTTTAAATATTCATGTGTTCATTTATTTCTATATACCATGTGTCTTAAATTTCCATTTCGTTTTTATTCATTGTGTCTGAAAATGCCGTAAGTTATTATGAAAATTTCCATTTTCTAAGTATTCGTTATGATTCCTTTCTATCCGATAATTTCTGTCCTTTCATAACTTCTGTTAATTCAAATTGTTTGCAAGGCGGATTAAACTAGAAAATTGTTAAAATTATTGATATAACCAATACATATTTTGTTATTTGTGGTTGACTGTGTTATTTATCTCTCTAAATGTATATAATATACCTATAAATAGCACTATGATATTTATAGTGTATTTGATTACAAATTTTTTTTGGCATGGATTTGAACTTGTTTTATTTTATTAACAAATACAATTTCACAGTTTTGAAGTCTAATTTCACGGTATCAATAATATTAGAGTATATAAAAATATATTTTTAATCAGTTTTTTAAAATATCCTATGAAAAAAACAATGTTTTTGTACGTATTACCAAAAGTGAAATGAATTATCAAATTGAGAGAAGACCGGCCACGAAATATACCCCGCCTTCAGCATACACATTATAAAAGCAAAGACACGTTACTTGTGCTGTTTGCTAGCAGTATCTGAAATCACACTATCAATAGTCAAGATGATAAATTCCAGTTTATTTATATCTATGCTAGCTAGAAATGTATCATTATTTTTTATTTGTATCTGTGGTGAAAAGTGCGGGGAGATATTCCTAGGCTGAGACCAGATTTATTTCAGGCAAACGATTCTGCCCATGTAATCCCATAAATCTTCATATTTCAAGCACACGGAGATCATTTTCTTGCAAAGAGAATAAAAGGTAGAAAAGGTATTGATCTACTTCATGTATGTGATCCTGCACATACAGTCAACCATATTCTCCCTATATTAGCCTTATCTAACCCACTTTAACAATACCTAAATTCGTAATTCATTCCCAACAATTCTGGTTATATTACTTATATTGATTGATCATCAATCATTAATAATGATTAAAAAGTAATATAACAAAAGCTACTTTTGGAATAAAAGGTCTTAATTGTAATAGAGTAGCTATACCTTAATCTTTTTATTCTTAACGATTTATTACACAGTATAACGTGGATAATTCGAACTTCTTAAATCTAAATTGCCGAAAAGCCGAAAGTCTTGGGTTGGCCGATTGAACTTTATATGCTATCAATGTAAAAACATTAAATTATGTATAATTCTAACTTCATCCTTTTTAATTCGAAGTTATTTGTTTTAATACGAACTAAAATTTTAGGGCACTAGTACCTTCCGAGAATTTTCTACGTTTGGTTCAAGGTCACGGTGTTGTGTGTTTATGCATAGTCGGCTAAACTATCTACAGTTTGTTTTCGATTGAGCTATTCTTAAACACCGGTTTGTTGTTACAGTAGTGTTCGTCTTTAAGTGAAGATGTTCCCCCTGCTCATGTCGAATGGGAGGCCTATACTGGGAATGAGTGGAAAACTTTCTGATCAAGATAGTTGAACAGAGGTAAAACAAGCCCCGAATGGTCGTATTTAGAAGAAAATCAGGGGTCCTCCAATTTTTACAACGTCGGTGGCTTTCCACTGTTTGCGTGAATTTTGGTGGTACATCGATGGACAAACCAATGTTAGTGATGGTGTTTTCCACTTTGTAAATGTAATTGAGGATTTGGCAAAAGTTGGAAGAATTTGTTCTGAGAGATAATCAAACATTACACAATATTTTGACAAACTTTAATTGTATACTGGGGTATACTTTAATTCTATCCATATCTTACTGTACAGGTACATATTGTATTCGTGTAGTTGGCTTGCTAATGTTAACCGCAGTAATCTTTAACTGATAATAACTTTTATAAATCCACTTATCCTTAGTGTATTGCTTATTTAAATTAGACTGGTAATGTGCGAGTATGTTTTGTGGTCTGTTTTTTAAACTAACATAGACCCGTGACATGGTACAGAGAACGGCTGGGACGGCCAACGTAGACACAAAACCAAAACTTGACTGCTTTTGACCGAACAAGTATTTCCAACTTCAACAATTCGAATTAAAAGGTAATTCGAAATTTCCACTAGTCTCTTCAATTTCGAATTATCCAAGCTCTACTATATTAGGTAAATAGGCATTGATCGAAAAAAGCAAATTGTATAACAATAGCAACTCCCCCAACCTCGCGCGTTTATTATACATACGCGTATTACTTGTGTTTGTGTGTCTCTGTGGGTATGCGGGTTGGTGTGTTATAATTTTGTAATGTTTAGCTATATTTTAATAGCTAAAATTTAAATTACGAATTAAATGTCCTCAAATTAGTTAGTAAGATATTTAGCTATTCAAATCTGATGTACAGTTTAATGTGTAATTATTTTCATAAATATATTTCCATTGTTAAAAAATGCAACTGATTTATTAATGTTATATCGAATTATTTAGTTTACATATGCTTTTTATGTAGTGATATTATAAAGTACAGGCTTACAACAATTTATGTATGTATAAAATACTATGTTTTTCATTTAAAATTTCAGCATATCCATAGCCTTACTCTGTAAATGACTATCCTTGTGTTCGTGTAGTTGTTGTGACAGAAATACCTCTTGCTTTTGTGAAAATGAAGCAATCTGCACTTTAATAAATCCGGCAACATGTTCTAACCTGACAAAAGTAAAGAACAGATCCTGCGCAGATGATAAGGGGACCTAATGCTCGAGGGACGAGTCTTGTAATAGAGAGATTTCGGGGCGTAAGATGTCACATCACCGGGCTCTTAGATACCATCTAAACTAAAGCTGCTCCACCTTTGCTGTAATTTTAGGATTTAGAGTATCTGATGGGGGCTATAGTGTAGCTGCGACAGATGCCTTGAGAGGAGCTGGTTTTTAAATAGTTTTAAGCGTAACAGTTATGACATGCGATATTGTCCCAATCTATTATAAATATCTAAATGAAACAGTTATTGTTTTTCGTTTCAGAAGAAACAAAATAAGTTCCATCATCAGATAGAGAGATACAAAATAAAATTAATAATATTTTAAAAAATAAACAAAGAACGATTTTTTACTTCAAATCTGAAAAAAAAATTTAAAAACTGTCTCTTCGTAGTTTTAATATGCTTAAATGAATTTAACTCCGGGACAGTAAGCCTATAAAATTTCCCCATTTATTTTGCTCAGATTAAAACTACATTTCATGTAGTTCTGCCAAATTCATAAAAATGTATATATTTATCTATTATAGAATGAAAACAAACCTGAATTATCGAAATACAATTAAGTGGCTTTTACCACACTTTGACCTTTGTTTAGTAGTAGCGTCGTAATACCGTGGAAGCTTTCTAAAAATACCACTTTTAATTATTAAATAATCAACATATCTTCATTATAAGTTTATGTGTTTAACGTATTGGTATAACATAACTAATTGTTTTAATGTTTTTATATGTAATAAATATTTACTGCAGAATATATAAAATAAGGAATGATAATATATTTCGTGCTATTTAGTTGAGACTGCCTAAATAGCTTGCACCTTTAAAACGAGAGCTAGGTTCCATTAGCCACCTGCCAATCTTTTACTTTTACTATTATACATTTCTGTGCCAATACATATAATCCTACTATCTTAGTTAAACAAAAACTCTTAACGTCAATATTTCTACATGGACACATTCTGGAATGTTTTTAAGAACGTAAAACTATTTATAATATACTCATATATAATGTTATATTTTATATGTTTAAAATGCTTGAAAACATTTATTTTACATTTTATTTAATGAACTTGGTTTTAGGTGAAAACCACTTCTTAACCCCTATAATAATATAATATGTTCAATATATTTTTGCAAAAGGTCGTCTAATATACGTTAAACTATAAATATTAAAAAAAAATTAATTCTACTTCTTTAATTAACAGCATGGCTTACGTTGTCTGATTTACGTTTTTGAGAATTCTTAATGTAATTTCTCTCTAAAGCAGTTTTGACCAATGTCTAAAACGAATCCTGGCAAAGTGTGCCATAATCAAAACTGTAAATTTAAACATCTATGGATATGGTTAAGTCGGGTCTGAGATGATTATCTTTAAAATTATAAAAGTAACTTGGGTGTATTATTTGTGATGGTGCTGCAAAAAGTAATCGATAAAAGATAATATTGGTTTCATATATGATCAGGTGATTCTAACCGAATACGAGATCGATGCCCACCGCAAGACTATGACATTGATGGATATCACGAGGGCTATAGGTAAACCATTCTTATAAATAAAACCCTATTTTTAAAGGTTCCAGAAAAAGATTTATTTAAAAATAATTACTTACTCGTATATTGCAGTAAAACTTTTAGAAACAAATTAATGTATTAACGAGCTGAGTACAATAAATATAAAATGTAATATTAATTTTGTGGAGTTATACGAAAAAAGAAATCAAACGCATATGGCCTGTATCTGATATAATAATAATGAAGCAAATGGAGATGACATTTGGGAGAAAATAAATAAATAGTATAAATATTTAAGCAGTAGGCATGAACAACCTTAGTAACCTAGAGCTAGGTAGCGATAGGAAGGAATTTTATCACAGTAGATGAAATCAGCGATGAGCTGGATATACTAGACTCGATTAAAGTAAAAGGTCTAGAACGAATTTTGAACTTGAATTAAACATTGCAACGTTGCAAAGACTTGACAAAGGATGATTGAAGGCGGTTGGTAAAACGTAAGCTAGAAAAGACAAAGTCTTAAAATCTTCCTTGTTATAACTTGGCTCACCAGGCTGAAGGTTTTTTAAGAGCTAAATTTTACAATCAATAGTTTTGTAGAGAATGAGAAATGCGTGGGCTATTCCAATTTTAAGACTAGTTATGAAATGAATCAGAGAAAAATAGGAACCTAAGTTAAACTAAAATAAACTAAATTGTTTTCTACTATTCATCAATTTATCTAAACAAACGAAAATCTTTGAAAACTAAAAAAGTAGTATATTTATATAAGGAAGACACAACTTTCAGGACAATGACGGTAAATATAATTTATTTAACATATTTCAATAAACAGATCATGAGACCTTTTACCAGATTGAATTTATTTTCTCTGGGTTATATAGGTTATGCTTTAGACGTACTCTATTTACTTAAACACACAAGACGATCAATGCAAAGAAGATTTTAGTTAAATACATACCTAGATGGAAGTAAATTTCCACATAGACAATACATTTACTAAGAAACCTTTTAAAAAAATAAGTTAACTGAAACCTTTATTAATTAGGCAGTTGAACATATTCGACTGTCGGTGTCAGTAATTACAATCTCTGAAGAGCAAAAAACTTAAACTATGGTGGAGCAGGTGCTTGAAACTCGTTATATTAGGTAGCTGAATCTCCTATATAGTACGCTATGCAGGAAAAACATCTAGTACTTTCAATCTCTGCAGTTTACTATCTAGCAGCTTATTAAGTATCTTCGATCTCTGTAAAATAAGAAACAAACTTTGGTAGAACATGTGCTTAAAAATTGTCATATTAGGTAACTGAATCCCCTGTATAGTACGCTATGACGAAAGAATTTATATTTTATGAGGATTATAGAAGAAATATAAATATAATACTTTATCGACTTAGTTTAGAATAAATAATCTAATTCCATATGTTTCAACAGGGGTTATGGAAGAGAATAACTTTTTTAATGGATTTGTAACGAATAAACTCATAACAATACGTTTCAATTATTAGAAGTTATAATAAAATATTTCCCCGAGTAAAGCATTTAAGAGGAATAAATCAACAATGTTAATAGAATTTACCTTGAGAATCCTTCACGACAGCGGGGTAGGAGTCTCTAATGCTAGTAACCGCCTTTTATTGGAAAGCTCTTACAGGAGAGTTCAAATAATAGTCCAGGCGTGAGGAGGGAGTTGGAGGTAGGTTGACATGTTTGCAAGACAATTACAGTTATTCTATGTAGACACCCTTAGAATAATTTGTTTAAAAAATTCTGCATATATTTCACTGAAACCTTTAGCCCCTTATTTGTCTATCGCTAAACCATATTTTTTCGAAACAAATTCGCTAGTAACAAATGTAGTAGTGGAACAAATGTATAAAGTATAATAAAACGTTTATGAAAGTAGTAACTTCAACATTAATAGGGTGGCCGTATGGATATAATAGCAACCAAGTCTAGGCCATCAAGTAACCTTTGCAATCCTTCAGTTTACAGTTTGCCGCTTTGCACAACTACATCTCTTCAGGTATCCTTAAACGACGATAGCTTCTTATACCAAGTAATATATAACATTTTTATAGTTTTATTTCTATTTAACTAAACTAAGTTATTTCCTCCCACTCGCATAGATTAATTTTTATTTACAGTCATCAGTTTTTTTTAAAGAGTCGAATAAACTGTTAAATGTTCCCATTTTTAGTCCCGAAAATTAACATTGAAGAAGTGTAAAGCTTTGACCACACTGTTTATTGTAGTGGATATCCATTGGCCCTTTTCAATCTAGAATACGATATTTCAATAAAAGCAAGCGACAAACCATTTGTTTGCAATAGCACTCAGTAGATTTTGTAATTTGTAGCCAAGAACAAATAAGAAATAGACATGAATGAAACAAATTAAACGTCGATATTGTAAATTTCAAAAATAGCATATTAAAATCAATCATTTACTGTCACTTTGGATTGGATTTGAACACACCTTTTTTTTTAACTTGGGAGCGGGTTTGAATTGCCCGAAGCACTGCTACCTTAAGGTATATTGTACTTACCTCCCTGATCTAGTCAAATAACCTCTTCCCTCTTACCAGGTTTAGGAGTTTCCTGACTAGAGTTTTACCTTCAGCATCCACCAAAGCCGTTCCATCACCAAAGAGGTTGAAGCGCCTCTCAGCAAGTACTTCACATCTGTAAATAATGTGTGTGGCAGTCTTCAGTTCCTGCCCGAATAATCTGCACACTGGTTCATCTTTGTAGATACCCATTTTATGCAAATGTTTCCTTAGTCCACAGTGTCCCGTGAGTAGACCTGTGACTATCCTCAATTCCTGCCTAGACAGATAGATGAGACTCTTCTGCAGCCCCAAGGAAGGTTTCCTAAGGGTTAGCTTACTGTGTCTCATCCCTTCGGCCCTGATCCAGTGCTCACAGTATCTTTCAGCCATCCACCTTCGCACTGTCATCTTGACCATGGATTTGGAAATACCTACCGCAGGCTCCGGTCCAATCAGGGGAGTCGAAGACCCCTCCATGGCCAGCGCATCTGCGGCTTCATTTCCACGTTTTCCCCTATGCCCTGGCACCCAACCTAACTTGATTTGATTGTGCCTTGCCAGAGCTTGTAGGTTAATTAGGCACTCCCTGACTATGGCCGAGGTGACCACGTGTCCGTTTAGTGCCTTAATTGCTGCCTGACTGTTGGAGAAAATAGCAATCCGGGTCCCGTGTGTTTCCCTTCTCGCTATCTCTCCCAGACAGGCATTTATAGCATATACTTCGGCCTGAAAGACAGAGGTATGCCTCCCCAAGGAAAAAAACTAGTTCTACCCTTGGGTTTTTACAATACACCCCCGCTCCAGTGCCGAAGTCCATCTTTGAGCCATCTGTGTACCAGATCTGAGCTCCCGATGTTATTTTCCCCGACCATTCCATCATAGTTTGATGGACCTGGTCAGGTGCAAACATTTGAGTAATGTGGTCGCTGCCCATTTCCAAGACGGGTTCTTTGACCACGCACTCGATACTCATATGTCCCGAGACATCTGGGAGGTTAGCTCAGTTGCTCGAGTTGCGCAATCTCCATGCCGCCAGCCTCGCCTCTCCCCTAAGGAGCTCAAGGGGAGGGAGGTTAAGCATTACTTCCATTGCTGCACCTGGTGTAGTTGACATCGCTCCCAGTGTGCACAGACAAGCCAATCTCTGGATAGAGCTCAGTTTAGCTCTTGTCTGTGCCTAGTTGGCCTTTGTCCACCACACCAGAGCTCCATAGGTAATCATAGGTCTTATCACCCTCAGATACATCCAGTGCATCGTTGATGGCTTCAGTCCCCATTTCTTACCCACCATTCTTCTCACAGTCATCAGTGCTCTTTTGGCCCTGTTAACTGTCCTCTCAAGATGTGGGTTCCAGGTGAGTTTCCTGTCCAGAGTAACTCCCAGGTACTTCACCTCCCCCACAAACTCAAGTTATTCACCAAACAAGCGGGGCATCCTGGTCGTCAGATCTTTTCGCTGTCTGGTGAAGTTATTGAGAGCAGTCTTTTTTGGATTTACCCTAAGGTTCTCCTTTTTACACCACTCTTCAATCAGTCGTAGAGGATTTCTGATTACCTCAAGGACTGTATCAGGGAATCTGCCCAGGATCAGAACAACTATGTCGTCCGCATATCCTAGACAGAAGTACCCCTGTTCATTCAGGAGTTCAATAAGGTTGTCAACCACTAGGCACCACAACAGAGGAGATAGAACCCCCCCCCCCTGTGCACAGCCCAGACTTGTCTCCGCCCTTCTGACCTCCCCTGCCACCTCTACAGAAATGCTTCTGTTTGTTAACATGGAACTTATCCAACCACAAGTAGTTGCATCCACTCCATGACGTCTTGCACCACTTACCATCGTCTCCACTGAGGGGTTATTGAAAGCCCCTTCAAATTCGAGGAAGGCACCTATGGCACAACCTTTCTTGGCGATCATTTGCTCAATCCTACCAACCACTTGATGGAGAGCTCCCTCGCAGGATTTCCCTGGTTGATTTCCCTGCATACTGGTTCCAATGCAGTGGTTTTATGGCCAAAGCACCCCCCTAATATGCCTATCAACCAGTTTTTCAAGTCCCTTAAGAACAAAGGACATGAGTATAATAGGTCTGTATCCTTTCCCTTCCGATTGGTTACCGGTGGGCTTAGGTATAAAGACCACCTTACTAGATTTCCAGGCTGCCGGCACATGCCCTAGAGCAATGCTTAGCCTGTATAATTTAGTAAGTACCAGTACCAGCAAATCCATTCCCTGCTGCAGCAGCACAGGATAGATCCCATCTGGACCTGGAGATTTGAAGAGTTTAAATGTGCCAATAGCCCATCTTACCCTTTGTGGAGTTACTATCCTCCTTGCCACTTCCCAGTCCTCCCTCTTACCACGTCTTGTGGAGAGTTTGGCAACTGGTTCAGTGTCTGCTCCCCCAAGTTTCCTCAGAGTACTGGAAGGGAAATGTGTTCTGATTAATTCTTCCACAGTTTCCCCTGCAGTTTTTGTTATATTTCCCAGTGGGGTTCTTAGCATCCCCACCGGGTTAACTGGGTCTTTAGAGAGCACTTTATGCAGTCGTGCTCCTTCCCGAGTTTTGTCAATCTCTTGACAAAACTCCTTCCAAGACTTCCTGCGTGCTTCTCTAATTGCCCTGTTGTATTCGGTTAGTGTTTTCCTATACTGATCCCACTCTACGTTCTTTTTTGCTCTATTAAAGAGTCTCCTGGTAGTCTTCCGAAGTTTGGCTAGCTTCTTGTTCCACCATGACGGATCCCCTACTTTTCTCCCCTCACTGAGAGGGCATTTATCAGTAAAGGATTCTACTATAGCCTCGCCAACCAATGCGGCAGAGTCTTCTAGCTCTCTCCTCCCACAATACTCCAATCCAGCCTCCTCAATCCGAACTCCCAGGTCCCTCCTGTAGGAGTCCCAGTCTGTTCTTCTTGGATCCCTGGTTGGCCGAAGCATGGCTGGATTTAGAGAGATATCATACCTAATATGTCTGTGGTCAGAAGAAGATGGTTCATCCGACACATGCCAGTTTAGTACATACCTAGCCGTCTGGTTCGATGCCGAGGAGAGGTTCGAGGGGAGATATGCCGTGGGAAGGTTCAGCCTCTTCATCCTCCCCTCCGCCCGCAGCTCCACCGTCACTGCTATTAAGTCCCTGCAGCAGAAGTCCGTTAGTACAAAAGCACTCAACCCCCTCCTAACCAGGATACACGTCCTGGGAACACCGGAGTCCTTTTCGTACAACAACTTACCTCCAGATGTCGCCAGCCCGCATATTCGTCCTCCAGAAATCCATGGCTCCTGGATGAGAACCAAGTCCACCTCTCCCCTGTCCAGCATCCTACACACGACAGCACTCGCCGCGCTGCTATGCTGTAGGTTCACTTGGAGGATCTTGATCATTGTTCTGCTTAATTTGCAGTCGCCTGGGTCCGCAGAGCAGCCCCAGGACTAAACAGCGTGCTTAACTCTACAGCCACTTCACCGGTTTCTGCAGTCGGCAGCTTGACAGCCGCCCCCGCACCCCCAGTGATGGTTGCCGTTGACACATCTGCTACAGACTCACGGTTTGCCGTCTCATTGGCTGCCGCTGTCTGTGCAGTCTCGAAATCAATTCTTTTACTTACTTGGTCCATTAACGTCCCACGAGTATGGGGGAAATAACGGCCGACCAGAGCAGAGCCCCCACTGCCCTGGCAAGACAACATACAATGAGGTTTTGTCTGGTTCCTCAAGGGGATCGTGTGCAACTGCATTTTATACCCTGCAGCCATTCATCTTTCGGCACGATGCCTTCCTCCTTGGATTGGGTATTCAGTCACTGACCTTGAAGCGCACCCCAAGTTCAGGACATTATTAACTGTTGCTCATGGAGCGAACAGCCTGCTTTACTCTCTTTTTTACAACTGTGTCGTTAGGGTAGTTTCCCGCCCATACTTCACTGTCGCATTGCCCTTGGTTCACCTGGGAGGTGAGAGTAGCATTGTTAGGACTTAATTCCCAACTACCCCAGTCTCCCCAGTCAGAGCAGTTATTTCTACCACCCCCAACCTGTTGACTGACGAGGAGGGATAATTCCTCACCTTTGAACCATAGCCTTGGTCCAGGCCTGCATATTCAGAAACCTTCCGGAATCCTTATTCACAGGTAACCTACATTTCTGTAGGCCGTCCCACTATCCGCCACCTGTGGACCCGCCCGGTTGCTCAGGCCAGCTTGCCGGGTGAACACACCTTACACATTATTTTTATTTGGAATATATAATGAGATTATTTGTATTTATTTCAATATGCAATTTCAGTAACAAAAATATAATAAAATAGTTTTAACCGTCAGTATGACACTATTGATACTTTCTGGAGCATTACTTGTAAATATCCTCAATTGTCAAACAGTAGAACCACATTGTTTCTATTTTATTGTTCCAGTCTTTAACTTTAAATGCTTATAACGGAACGAAAACTTCCGACTTATATATTCAAACGTTCTTGTTGATGGATTTATATTTTCCTTGATTTTATATTAAAGTCCGCCACTATATAATGCACCGGTATAGATTTGGCTATGAACATATAGGTTGATATATGTTTCATAATGAGATGCAACTAATTATTTGGTTATTTTTTAATGCATCACATTCTATACGGGTAATTCATAACTGTAACTGTAGGGCTCACAGTGAAAACGAATTTACAGTGTAAATTAAATAAAATACTAATTTGGAGCAACAATGCACGATAACTTCTACATTTCTTTCAGTGCATTGTTCAATGCTGCTAACAACAAACAGGACAAACAAAATGTTAATATAGTTACGAAAAGGCAAACTATTTAACTGTTTATTATTTAGTTCTAAAATTTAGGTTAGGCCTAAATCAAATATTGGACTGTTTGGACTCTGTACACTAGACAAACTGTCTTATCCGGATCGTGTGATTTATGTATGTGATAAAAGAAAACTGACCTCTTAATAAAACTGAACACTTTATCTAGCCAATACCAACAAATAAAATGATCTGAATAAACTAGTGAATAAATAAAATAATTCAATTACATTGTTTTAAACTCCCACTGTTGACCACAAAACAGCTGACTACAAACCGCTGGGAATGCTAAGAAGGGTCGATGTTACAACAAACACTTGCCAATCGAAACAATATTCTATTGACGACAGCACCACTCTATAAATGTGATCTGACTGGTGTAAAAAATATGAAAGTTTTCGATATAAATTTTAGAAACATTCTTCTATTATATAACACAATACCAACAAATAAAATCATCTGAATAAACTAGCGAATAAATAAAATAATTCAATTACATTGTTTTAAACTCCCACTGTTGACCACAAAACAGCTGACTACAAACCGCTGGGAATGCTAAGAAGGGTCGATGTTACAACAAACACTTGCCAATCGAAACAATATTCTATTGACGACAGCACCACTCTATAAATGTGATCTGACTGGTGTAAAAAATATGAAAGTTTTCGATATAAATTTTTAGAAACATTCTTCTATTATATAACACAATACCAACAAATAAAATCATCTGAATAAACTAGCGAATAAATAAAATAATTCAATTACATTGTTTTAAACTCCCACTGTTGACCACAAAACAGCTGACTACAAACCGCTGGGAATGCTAAGAAGGGTCGATGTTACAACAAACACTTGCCAATCGAAACAATATTCTATTGACGACAGCACCACTCTATAAATGTGATCTGACTGGTGTAAAAAATATGAAAGTTTTCGATATAAATTTTAGAAACATTCTTCTATTATATAACACAATACCAACAAATAAAATCATCTGAATAAACTAGCGAATAAATAAAATAATTCAATTACATTGTTTTAAACTCCCACTGTTGACCACAAAACAGCTGACTACAAACCGCTGGGAATGCTAAGAAGGGTCGATGTTACAACAAACACTTGCCAATCGAAACAATATTCTATTGACGACAGCACCACTCTATAAATGTGATCTGACTGGTGTAAAAAATATGAAAGTTTTCGATATAAATTTTAGAAACATTCTTCTATTATATAACACAATACCAACAAATAAAATCATCTGAATAAACTAGCGAATAAATAAAATAATTCAATTACATTGTTTTAAACTCCCACTGTTGACCACAAAACAGCTGACTACAAACCGCTGGGAATGCTAAGAAGGGTCGATGTTACAACAAACACTTGCCAATCGAAACAATATTCTATTGACGACAGCACCACTCTATAAATGTGATCTGACTGGTGTAAAAAATATGAAAGTTTTCGATATAAATTTTTAGAAACATTCTTCTATTATATAACACAATACCAACAAATAAAATCATCTGAATAAACTAGCGAATAAATAAAATAATTCAATTACATTGTTTTAAACTCCCACTGTTGACCACAAAACAGCTGACTACAAACCGCTGGGAATGCTAAGAAGGGTCGATGTTACAACAAACACTTGCCAATCGAAACAATATTCTATTGACGACAGCACCACTCTATAAATGTGATCTGACTGGTGTAAAAAATATGAAAGTTTTCGATATAAATTTTAGAAACATTCTTCTATTATATAACACAATACCAACAAATAAAATCATCTGAATAAACTAGCGAATAAATAAAATAATTCAATTACATTGTTTTAAACTCCCACTGTTGACCACAAAACAGCTGACTACAAACCGCTGGGAATGCTAAGAAGGGTCGATGTTACAACAAACACTTGCCAATCGAAACAATATTCTATTGACGACAGCACCACTCTATAAATGTGATCTGACTGGTGTAAAAAATATGGAAGTTTTCGATATAAATTTTAGATAAATTCTTCTATTATATAACACAATAACACAAATAAAATTAGTATAACAACTAGAAATCAACACCTTCGGTCCGTTTCGTTTATCAGGTAAACATCCTTCATAGGTACTGAAAATGTAATAAGCTATTTTTTTGTGGTTTTTGAAGATTTATTAAGTTAATTTCCTTGTGGTTGTTGGATTTTAATTGTGTTTGAGTAATTCATATTCTTTGAGATTACATAATTTTTTTCACAATACTTTTAGAACCCACAAATAGTTTTAGAGGCTTATATCATTATATTTTCAACGTATAACTCGTCAATTTTTGACTACTTCACCCCAAATTTTTCGAACGATTCTATTCTCCCTTATTACTTATCACGAATATACATAGAGAGGTTGGAAAATTTCAGAACCGCAATAGAATAGAAGAATTAACATTAAGTTATGTTTCTTGGGAGAATACTCCCTAGGTATGATGTTCGCCCGATGTTATATGTGGTAATATGAGCAGATAAAATTAAACATTTACATTTACGCTTCAAACCTTATTGAAAAGATAATGATTTGTTAACTGGTACTTACGGAATTCTAAAACAGTTTTATAAACTCTTGACACTATATTGTAAACTATAACAAAATGGAATTGAAGTCGCTTACAGATTTAATGTTTATTACGATTTTCTTGATCAGAAACATTAATCAATAGAGTTTGTAAACAATCATATAAATATATATCCCATACAAATGTCTATATTTTTACAATAACAGATATTACTGATTTTACTTATAATGATTTTATTGTACATATTAAAGAAGTATAGGCTATACTAGCTTTTCTTGTGTATGTCTTTAAATAAAATATTACTGAATATATACAATTTGTATATAGATATATTCATACGTACGCTAGTGGAAAATTAAAAGAGAAAAATATGACCAAAGTATAAAATGATTCTAGAAGTGAAAGAGTTTAGTTTTAATCTGAATTCTGCAGTCTCCTGATCATAGATAGAGCAGGTTACTAACAAAGTTTTTAAGGATTAACAATTGTTGCGAGATCAGTTTTAAGTGCAACACAGTATTAAAGTCAGTGAGAGTTTAAGAATTTACGAGTTTAGTTTTGGTACACCGAAGATTAGTTTAGTGCATTAAGACTACAGAAAGGCAAGGCACAAACCAACTATATTCTCTATGAAAATTTGTATATAAATATGACGGAATGCCAAAATTCTAAATCTTTATGCATGTTTTTATTCAAAACTTATTAAATGCACTTGTACGGTACTAATATACACAAATTATTATTTTGTCAAGCAGTTGTAAAACAAAAAAGCTCTATGTCACGAATTAAACAGATTATAACTCTGAATGGTCCTGGCCAAATACTCAGTGTTTCTGCTGTGATACTTGGTAAAGAAAAAAATGTAAAGAAATTTAAATGTTAGAAAACCTACAAGGACCTAATTTAAGCAACATCAAACTCACAAGGTTCACGACCTGGCGGCAAGTGATTTCCCCTTTCACGTAGACTTACGTCAGTGTTCTGGAGTAATTGAAGCGACAATTGTTTAAATTGGGTTTCTAGAGTGGCGTAGTTCAATCTCAGCGGAACCATGTCTCTCACAATTCATTTTAGGTTACAGTTATTCTATACCTTCCATCTGTTTATCAAATAAGGTTCGTCTGTAGTTAATAAAAGAGCAATAGTAGTTACACAATAAACCCCAGTAAAACCAATTCATTGAAAGAAAACAACCTAAAATTATTGAAGTTATAAAAAGGCAGTGCAGTTTACAGTACGAGACAAGGGAATTATAATCACTTGGAAATTCTTAAAACCACATTTAATGTACTCAACAAACATATTAGAATTCTTGAAAACATTAAAACCTCATTTACAAGTACAAAAATATTGATACCCTCTTCAGAACTAAACTAAATCTCATCACGCAACACACTAAAAACTGCTACACACTTCGTCTTTAATAATACAGTAATGTTCAATTAAACAACCTAACAAACTGTTTTATAACCAATGTAAATACATTGTTAGCAAAATAATATTAAAAATACTCATAGCTTTACTGAATGGAACTAAAAATATTACGTGTGTAATATATGCAAGGATTTTCCTTCCCATCAATGCAATACGTTCGATTTGTGTTTATTACGGGCCTGGTAACCCTAGTAATACATATTCTAAATTTTAAAACCTCGTTAATTTATAAGACATTATTATCTAAAAATATTGAAATTTATATAGTTTTGTGCTGATTACAAAACCTATTTGTTAGGCCTTGAGTTTTTATCTGTTGTAAATAGACGCAGCATTTTGTAAATCCTTGATACGCACTCTACACTAGAACGTATCTCACGAAGGTTACATACGAAAGACTCTCGAACTTTCAACTTGGTACTAGTCACTCTTCTTTGTAGCGCCCCCATTCTTTGGGAAAGTTACCCGGATCTTCATAACTAAAGATCTAAAAATGTTATTATTACTTAAATCATTAGTAACTCATTGTTGAAAGTACATTGACCTATTATAGAAGATTAATTCTTCCAAACAACAATACACTAATGGATCTATGTTCCGTCGTCCCTTTATTATTATTGTTTACAGTCGACGGCAAGTGAATTACCTTATTACTTGAATGAAAATTGGCATCTTCACCCCACTTCATCTTTAAATCATTGGCATAAACCAAATCAAACATATACCCCAATACCACAAAAATAATCAAAAATAACAAATAAAACAAGTTACTAAAGATTAAACCCTTATGTACATTTCGATGACCTTGTCATCATCTGCCAACACTGTGATCCAACTCTATTTTGTAACTCTTGTTTACTAGATTTTAATTTAGATATAAAACCCTCTGATGATGATGACATGCGCATCGAAATATACATAAGGTTTTAATCTTGAGTAACTTGTTTTATTTGTTGTTTTTGATTATTTTTATAGTATTAGGGTTCTTTCTAATATTTTCATTGTAATATATTTACCACTGTGCTCTTGATATTGCACAAACATATTTTATAAAAAATTAACATTCTGGTAAATTTAATCAGCCAAAATCAGGTTAGTTCGAATCTAAACACAAACGTTTGTACCAAGAAACACTAGTTTTCGTTTTTTTCTTCACAATCATCGACTGCTTTAGGGCGATATATGCTTTATTTTTTCACAGTGTCCGATAACTTTAGGGCAAATAGGGATTGAACTAACTCTATACTACTTGGTAATCTCAAACTTGGAACTGGAGTTACATTGCAGGTTGAGCCGCTGGCTTAACCCGGACGGAATGATCTGTGCAGGTAGTTTAGTTGCTAAGAATAACGTAATCCCGGCTTATGGAAATTTATTGCTCTGGGCGTGAGCCTCGTCCAACTGTTGCAACAGAGTTAAGTCTGATTTTACGCTCCTGAAGTAGGATAATCACACCTATACACGAATGGGAGTTGTTACTTTTTTTGGCGGGATCAATTTAATAATCCAATATTACTATCTAATCCAATAACATATTTTGTTTTTTTTTCAATTATTAATTCTTTAGCCATTACATTAATCTCAGATTTTAAACACTATTAATAAAATTACTCCTTTCCCACTAATGTCATGGTTTATAAGATCTAGTGCAAATCTGTCTTACCTAAGCTACACAGTACTTAAGGGAAGTAATGTAGCCAGCACTGCACTTCTACCGTCTGCTTTAACCCTACTAATCTTAGGTGCAATACCAACGGTAAATTTTTCGATTTTATAGGCTAAGTTAGACACTGATGCTAAAGAGTACCTGGATTTTTTTAATCGTTTCTGTGAATCGAGACTAAGTTATTTAACCTAAATAGTCAAGTGTTCTCTCTAAATCCCTCAGTCCCAACCAATGTATGTATCTATCTAATAACCAAATCCTTTAATTATTAAAACTCGATTAGTTCTATATTTATTCTAATGCTTTTTATCCACCTATTCACGTACATTTTCTGCTATTAAAAAAAAGAGATAAATAATTTCTTTTTCCATAAGGAATCGATTGAATTCACAATACTAGGGTCAGATCGGGAGATGAAAGTAGAGATGAACCTTGAGTTTTAAAAACAAAAATATCTAGATTGTGTCTGAAATGCTTTGTTCGTTTTCTTTGCGATTGTATCTTTGAATCTTTGTATGGATCAATAAAAGGCCTGCATCCCAAACTTTTGATAAGAAAAATCATCGTGAAAAAATATATATAATGACAGGATAAATAAATTGAAAATTATTTCTTTTAATGTGTGGCAAACACAATTCAGTTATTAAAACGAGTTTGATAAGAAAAAATATTTGTTGAACAATTTTTTTACGACTTGTCCGTCTCTTCCAAATGACTATCAAGGGGCCCAAGGTATAGGCTGCTAATGTGTTTCAAAGCTGCTGTTATTTTCGTATAAACTCTACGTCATAAAGTCTAGACAAGTTACGTCTCTTTCTCTTAAATCAGACATAAATAAAACCGACACCATGCAGCGCTACTGTGCTTGGCATGACGTCACGCAAGGCTGCCAATCTACGTCACTTCTCGCGTCTCGTGCCTTTCGAGTGTAACTCACTAGATGTTTTAATAGCGAGCCAAGAATCAGTTTGTGCACCTGTACACGTTGCTGCCCTCCTAACCTAATTAGTTTGCTTCATGTTTTCTATTTCATTGCGGTGTGAGCTATTGAGTCCTATATTTTCTAACGTAGTTGTAACCTATTACAAATTCATTTTCGATTTTAAAAAAGTTGACGGTTTCGTTCATTTATTTTCATTTAAAATTATTCCGGCAATATTGATTTTTAATATTGTTCTTTACTTTCTTGCACTAATATTCCTTTTAGGTTTAAAGTTTAGGTTAAATAAAAAAAAATTAAAAATATACAAAATTAAAATAATTACAATTAGTCATCGTCGTGAAGTCTGTTTATTATTTATTATTGCAATATGATTAAAATACAGTAAATTATACTGCTTGTTTTTATTATTATTTGTATTATTACTATTATGGCTACTATTGTAGAGGGACAAAATACCTATTTTATCCATGATACATCCAAGAAAAGGAAATGGTCCTTACTACACAATAAAGACTAATTATTTAATATAGTATGAAAATTCTATAATTATTTGAGGATTTATGTTACCTCTCCTATTGCAGAATTAAAATTTCAATAAATGAATCTTTGTTATTGAATTAAACAATCATAATATAGACTACACATACACCATTTTTTTTCATATATTTCATTTCACTTAGTTTTTATTACAAAATGTCTACTACATTGTTAATTTTTTTAAAATAAATCAATAAAATATTTGTTACTAGAAAAATAGTTACAATAAATAAATAAATAAATTACGGAAAAAAATAGTTTTACAAATACGACATTTGGGATGAAGCTCGTTGTTTTATCCTAATTAAAATTTGAAATTGTTGAAAGACAACTGCTTTAATAAAAAGTGTCATTTTTTTCTTCCTGAGTTAGATCACGAACCTTTAATAGGGATATAGTAAAGACTATATATAAATAAAAATTAAGGTATTAAAATGGAATTATAGAGGCTTAATATAAGTATGTTACGGCAGATAACCAGGATGTTTACTCGACCATAAATTAGATCAAGGTGAAGTTAAGAAAATATGGCCATTTTATAGAATTCGGAACTGTCTGAGTTTACCTATAGCTTTGTTATTTAAAACAAAATGCTAAAGGCAGTTTAATATATCTTTTTGAAGAACATTATCTCTACTCAATAATCAGGTGTGAAGGAACTATAATAGAGTAAAATAGCTTTGTTTCGAGAAACACCTTAGATCTTTTAGCCTCATTTTGTAACGCGATCCTGTCTAAGCTGCTACATTATCATTAGCATATCTAACCTGATGCTTGGGGTGGGGGATAGGGTGCGGTTTCTGACGGGGATTTACGGATTAGTTGTAGTTTCATTAGACGGAAGCCCTTATGTATTTTAAACGTTATTTGGGTAATCGTTAGGAAATATTGTAGTATATATTTACACATTTTTCTTAGAAAAATGATATTTCAACAGTGTGTTATTCATTTTCTCATTATCAAAGGTTTCAAAATATTATTAAGTGTTTAGAACTAATGTACCAATTTGTTACAACTCTACTTATATTAATAGAAAACATTTTCTTAAGAATAACACTTCCTGAAATTGGGAAAAAGGCAATGTCAAAACGTAAGGTAAATAAGAACTAATTAAAAATATAAATAATATTAATTAATTCGCAAGAAGGAAATACCTGAAATAGTCTGAAATATAATAGTGAAATTACCACGACTCATTAGATGATTTAAAGAGTTGTGTAATATAGTTTTAAACCAAGAAAAATAATTCTTCAAATTGCCATCGCCTGTATTTAAAATAACTGTATAGTGAACTTTTTATTATTGCTCGCATGACTCAGTTTAGTGGTTCTTCTAACCAAACCAGTGACGGCATTTTTTGTCCTAAAAACCCTAAATTTCATTTATATTTGTCCAATTATTTTAATAATTATTAGCTTTGAACTTGTCCAATGTATCTGGTTTACAACTATATAAAGAGATTATTGTGTTTTTAGTCGAGAAAAAAAAGCTTGCTCGAGCAAGGTTGTAATTATGAAAATAATGGAATGTGTTCTTATTGTTATTTAGTAATTTACTATACTAAGTATTTAATTTTTTATTGATTGTTCGTAAGATTTAGATATTGAATAAACCAAATAACAAATGTCAGGAAATTAAGGTTTCATGTGCTCGTGCAAACACTAACGCACGCACACGCACACACACACACACACACACATACACAATCACACAAACACACACACACATACACAAACACACACACACACACACACACACACACACACACTCACTCACACACATACACACAAACACACAAATATACAGAAAGACACACACATAAACACACACACACACAAACATAAAAAATATATACACACACACAAACACATACACAAACACACACACACTCACACACACACACACACACATATACATACACACAAACAAACATACAGACACACACACAAGCACACACTCACGCACACATTCACACAGTAAAACATACAACACGTATATACACACAAACACACACACATTACCATACACACAATATTCAGCTAGGTTTATTTATTTTAGGATATTATTCTGGCTCTTTATTCGGGTTGCGAATTGCTTTAGGCTTGTTGCGTCTATAAAAGCAAGCCATGACGTAAACTACGTTTACTCGATGCCAGCCTGGACATGACATACATTAGTGACAGAGATTAAATACGACAGATTCACTTACAACAGCTGATGAGTTTGTAAGGGATATGATTATATTACACTGTGCGTCTTGAATACACTTGTGTCTGAAAATAGTGTAACCTTCATAATCTGAAGAGCGTGTCAAGGGAATCATAAAATGGCATCGAGTTCAAAAATAATTTGTTAAAATCGGAGAGAGCTCAGAATTAATATAACGTCGCCAGAGAGCACTGCGCAAATTTATTTTTATTTCCTGAAAGAGGAGAATTAATTTAAACCATTTTAAGTCCTATGTGTAGGCCTACACATAGTTTTAAGAACTAGTGATCAAATAAATGACTTCTAGTCTAAATGAGATATGAGGTTGTCTTTGTCCAAAATGTAATCTTTCTGAAATATTTGAAACAAAATAGGGACACGGATAAATAAACTGAAAATAATTCAAAACATTTTAATTCAGAAACAGAACCAGCTTTGTTCTTGATTAGAAGTCGACTTGATTTTATAAATTTATAATAGCAATGGCCTAAACTTGATTTTTACAGTTAGATTTTAGGGTTATATTTATAACATAAGTCCATACTTTTATTGATATTATTTTTTTATCTTGTAAGAAAATATTTCCAATTTTTTTCGACACAGTCCAATGGCTTAGAATTATTTTGAGTCTTTCTCCTAATAATAATGTGTTTTTTTATTCCGTATCTGTAACTAGTTTTCTCAATGTATTTTCTTCACTTAACCTTGCTTTAACACATTCCATGCTTCACCCGGAAAATTCAACATTTGTCAGGAGCTGATAATTCTTATTTAAAAAAAAAATATTTACCATCATAAATTAAAAATATAATGTTCAGAAACAGTTCTAAGACTAAATTATATTATTAGAAATGTTAAACTTCCATATTATTATATTAATATGTTAAACCTATATTATTAGAAGTGTTACTATATTTCTATGGTTATAAATATTTTTTTACTATTAAGTTCTCTTTTTTGGAATCTACGTGAATAATTTTGTAGAAAATACTATACAAAGTTTTCACAAATTTATAAAAACAAAACGTTATAAAAATGTAGGGGAAAATTAGTTTTCTCACGTTGGTATTGACTATATAAGTAAATATTCGTTTCTTGCTTTATGAT
>JBAIZL010000004.1:86442231-86464731 GCA_036971475.1 Prosapia bicincta | reverse complement strand
AGAATCTTACTTTTATGTGCTTCGAAACCATTATACATTTGTTGAACCTAATATTTTCTTTTTTTGACCTAATTCTAAACGGGGAAACGATTATTCTCCAATCTGATTTTGGGAACCTAGAAACAGATCCAGTAATATATATTTGTATTGTTTTAATATTTAGATGTCTTCACCGATTAGTATTAAAATAATATATATAATTTAATTTTAGGATAATCTTTGAACAATATTAGTATTGTTGACAAATAAATCTTTACAAAAAACAATAATAATAAAAACCTTGTAGGTAAAAAGAGATAAAAAGCATAAATGAAATAACATTAGGTATTTTTTAGTCACTCTCGTGTGAAATTACTCTAAATAATTGTATTACACTAGTGGAATTTATTTATAAACATATTTAGCAACTAATTAAAAATAATAATCTTGAATGAATTATGTAGCCTGAACAATCAATTTGTGGCTAACAACAACAGTTTTAAGAGGCTGATAATTACTTTGAATAACTATTAAACTACAACAGCTTCTGAATCACGCGTTATAGACCCACGCTGTGAAAATACTCGATCTAATAACGAATTTTCAATCCAACTCGAAACTACCCTGAACCTCACACCCCTTCAAGTACTTACCTGCAACACATTACTCTGAAGGGTGAAGTTTTTCGCTTTAGCACGGATCACTACGCTATTTTGCCCTGCTATTGTTCTAAGGCGCAATAAAATGAAATAAATTGTAAAGACATAAAACAAAGAATCGTATCCCTAAATAGCTACTCTCCTGAGGGAGTGACTAGGTGTTCCTGAGGGTGTATCACGTGATTAGGTTTGGATTGAAGGCTATTTTGGAGGGTTGACGGCGCGTACGTTATCACGTAATCTGTTGGAGGGTGCTAAATGATGATTGAATACGTGATTTTTGTCTAGAAATTTGTCGTCATTTTCGGTAGGAAATGTGTTGTGCATTGTTTAAGAGCTCCAGTCTGTGCGTAAATGACGCGAATAAATAAAATAATGAGTCCAACTATTCTACCCTTGTATTGTGATTAATAACAAATATTTTTCACAAATACATAATCAGGGGAAATTTATCTACTACTTCCATTCCAAAGAAATCTCCAAATTTTTCATTTATCAAAGTCAATGAATAATTTATTACTACTTCGATGGGAAGAGCATTTCAGACGAAATGAAAATTAATTTCACTTGGAATTCATGGCTACAATGTTTTTGTAATATTAATACCGTTATCAACGATTTCAATGACAATACTTGAATCTCACAATATACAAATAATTAATCCCTCTTAGTTTCTAACAAAGCGACTTCTTTAAAAGGCAATTGTGTGGGTATTAATGATGAAAAGTGAATTTGGATAGGGGGATTTTTCATTTTTTGATAGAAGGGATGAAGTAACAGTGACGCAATGATTTAACTTAGTGGGGGTTTCTGTATTCAATATAATCCCGACTGTCCTCATCAATTGTTACTGCGAGGTCTGTTTCAAAGTTTAAAGGGGTAAAAATACGTCGCTTTTGTTCATCATACCTTTATGAAGAACAGTTCTTCAGGGTAAATATTTCATGAATGAATCTGAACCTCCAGTGGTATAATGTAGTTATATAAAAACCTGACATAAATTTTAAGTATTTTATTTCCAACGCTTTGAATAAGGAGTCGCTCTTTTTGAGTTTCTCTCTAATAAAGTTTATGTAGCTGCAGTAATGGTTAAGGAAAATCTATAGGCCTATCTCTGAAGATAATTTTCTTAGAGAAACATTAAATTGAATTCTTTTTTAAATATTGTTAAATTTTTAATGTTAATGAAAGGGAATGTTATAATATACCAGACATCCTCAATACGCGACCCTGAGGACGATTTTTTGCGTTGATAGCAATTAATACAGCAGCTCGAGGCAATAGTATTTTTGAAGAAAAAAGAAGATACAGCTCACTACGAATTTGGAAATGGTCAAATTTCCTAACTTAACTGACTGTGATCAGAAAATAATGTGTTTTGTATCTACATATGTCTGTGAACCTACATTCGGTAAGCTGAAGTTCAACAAAAACAAGTACTGATCTAGGCTAACAAGTGAGAGCGTTGAAAACACTTTAAAAAATATGAATTTCTTCCCAACATAGGTGGCATATTAGAGAGTTGTGGAAGATTTCGCCTATCGGATTCAAAGAACTAACAAATTCAGTTATCCCAGGAATTAAATAAAATACATTTTCTCGCTTTTTAAATCTAAAACAATTGATTAATTTTTTTGATAAGACAAACATATATTATAATCATACGGTTTGTAAGTTATTTAGTGCCACTTGTACGCTACAGTTTCTACTGTTGGTTGTTTCGTTCATAAAGATATACTACATTAGGGTATTACCTCATTGACCATTTGAGGGAGTAATGCTTTTACGAGTGTGTGGTCAAAGAACCTGTCTTGGAAATGGGCAGTGACCACCTTACTCGGACGTTTGCACCTGACCAGGCCCACCAAACTATGATGGAATGGTCAGGGTCAGTGACATTGGGAGCTCAGATCTGGTACACAGACGGCCCCAAGATGGACTTCAGCATTGCTGTATTGTGGGGTGTATTGTAAAAGCCCAAGGGTAAAACTAGTTTTTTCCTTGGGAGGCATACCTCTCTCTTTCAGGCCGAAATATACGCTATAAATGCCTGTCTTGGAGAGATAGCGAGAAGGGGAATACACAGGACCCGGATTGCTATTTTCTCTGACAGTCAGGCAGCAATTAAGGCACTAAACGGACATGTGGCCACCTCGGCCATAGTGAGGGAGTACCTAAATAACCTAGAAGCCCTGGCAAGGCACAATCAAATCGAGATAGGTTGGGTGCCAGGGCATAGGGGAATATTTGGAAATGAAGCCGCAGATGCACTGGCCAGAGAGGGGTCTTCAACTCCCCTAATTGCACCGGAGCCGGCGGTAGGTATTTCCAAATCCATGGTCAAGATTGCAGTGCGAAGGTGGATGGCTGAAAGACACTGTGAACACTGGGTCAGGGCTGAAGGAATGAGACATAGTAAGATAACCCCTAGGAAACCTTCCTTGGGGCTGCAGGAGAGTCTCGTCTATCTGTCTAGGCAGGAATTGAGGATAGCCACAGGTCTACTCACGGGACACTGTGGACTTAGGAAACATCTGCATAATACGGGTATCTTCAAAGATGAACCAGTGTGCAGATTATGCGGGCAAGAACTGGAGACCGCTACACACATCATTTATAGATGTGAAGCACTTGCCGAGAGGCGCTTCAACCTCTTTGGTAATAGCACAGTTCTGGAAGAGGATGCTGAAAGAGGTAAAACACTAGTCAGGAAACTCCTAAACCTGGTAAGAGGGAAGGGGCTCTTTGACTAGATCAGGGATGTAAGTACAATATACCTATAGAGGTGAATGGAAATAAAGACGTCATCTGTAACAACATCCACTACAATTATTTGTATTATATTTTTGTCAATAACAGTCCTTAATAAAATGTTTTATTTATCAATCAATGAATCAAGTATTGAATTACTACTTCTCTTTGATCATTTTCCCACACATAACAATAGTTTGAACATTTTTTTTAAAAATAAAATCTGAAAATAGTTTTGTTTTATCGATTGCAACAGTATTTGCCCCTTGAACTGGATGATGTGGCAGGTACCGTTCGAAATGAATGAAAATAGTTTCGTCGCTCATCCCCTCTCTCCTGATCAGGGATCTAAAGAACAGGAACACGGAATTTGTCAGACTGAGTGCGGAACTGTGTAAATATTGCCGGGTTTGCAAAGGCACATCAGATTAGTGAATCAAATTTTGTTTAACAAATATGGTTATAAAATGAGAGGTCTCACTGCGGGATGAGCTACCGTATCAATTCTATCGGAAGAAAAATATGAAGTCTTAGATGACAGACGATACAACCTTCAGACCATAGCACAAAGCAGGTACCAAACACAATAGAGAGGAAACAAGGATCATACACTGTTCACCAGAGCCTAAAACAAATAATAAACAGTAATAACTTCACTGTTTTACAAGGTTACAGGTACGCTCACACACTTGTGGCACCTGAATGTTTAGTATTCCTTGGCTTTTCCACAGGAAAAACTGCCAGAGTTCAGAAAAAATGTAATATTATTAATATGTTAGGGTCGCCATGAGAGAACAAATAACGTCCAAGCAAAAACAAATTGAGACTTTTTCTATCAGGAAATGTCAAATAGGTCGAGGACGATTTCCCATAGCATATACATACTATATTAATACAACATCGGCGCACCACTGACACAATCATTGGTACAATGAGATTGATAAATAAGCATAACAAAATATCAGTTTATGCACGATATATCAATGTATCAAAAGAATTCCATATGGTTCCTTTTTTGAGGACTTGAATCCGTTAATTTTACGGATATTTTCAAGAATGCCATGCATTGTATTATTTGGTAGAATACATTCTTATTGTTAGATGGGTGTGTAATATAGTATAGTTTATGTTATCGAAAGCGTCAGTTTCAAACGTTCGTCTTTCATGTATATTACTTTAGGTAATCAGTATTTATTGTTGGAATGAAAAATTATTTACTTTTTTATATTTACGAATATCTATAGCTTCGAATATATTCTTATAATTCTAGCACGCGCGCGCTGGTGTGTGTATGTGTGTGTTTAAACATAACAGGAGTTATCCTCTATGTTTTTACTGTATTAGTACTCAGTATTTTTACTGCAAATTACCTTTGAGGATGATTGCTATGCAATCCAGATGTACATAAGGTTTTAAATAAAAGAAAAAAGGCATTTGTGGTATAGAGGTTTTATTTATTTATGTTAAACATTACGCCACAGTTGTTTTATACAGATGTTTATTAATAGTGATTGAGGAGTTTTGTTGTTACCTTTGACAGAACATTTTGTTCGTAATCGAATGTTAGCAACAAGATAAAGATAAAATGGTAGAGTCAAAGATATGTGTAAAAACTATATTGCAAATATCATGAAATTATTTTTCATAGTTAATGCAAATATTTTACACACAAAGTTTATTTTATTACAAGACAACTTACGAACATTTAATTAAAATGTGTCTGTTTTTAATAACGTATCTTTTATCGCATCTGTACCGGCCTTGACACTTTATGTTCCAGCGTTACATGTCTTACACAAACACGGTAGACCACTGTCATGTCGGGTATTAATCATACGGGCGCCGTCGTAACGCGTAAAAACCGTTATCCGTTGTGTATTTAATTCCCGTATCAGATTACAGCTGTTAGTGACGTCACACAACTTGACAATGCAGGATTAATTCCTGTCAGACTAACTGCCACTCCAAGATTCCTGCTAACGTCATTTCCCATCTATCATAGCCTGAGTGTCCTCTATTGAACTCTATCACTTGGTACTTGAATTGTAAGGAACGTGAAGAGGTTGTTCTAAAGTCTAGTGCCATTATTTGTAACTAAGTTTATACAAAGAAAAACAATTGTACAGGCTTTCAACATTGTTTTATATTGAAAATTAATTTTCTTGTTCTTATTGTACATTAGTTCACATCACCCGTTCATTACACCAAACATCCTCAAGAGCATCCACAACCGTTAGTACCAAGTGCTGTCTTTATTTATTTCAGTTTTTCTCTAGAGCGAAGTAGATATTCATACAGATAGAATTCTATATCATTTTTTTTATTGTAAAACTGAGTTTCAAAGGTTGGGCAATCCTTTCAAAATCAATTTTATCGACTAAAAAAAATTGACTAACACCTCAAGGTTTATAACTAGCTTAACACTCGGTATACTATTTATATGAATATTATTACCACCTAAAAACTGGTAACGAGTTTATATGTATGGTTCGTGGCATCACTATAGTCTTAAGAGACTTCGATGGAATATAAGTAGAATGATATATACTATACCAAATATAAAATTGAATTATTTTATACCTACAAAATTTTACGTAGTTTTTATAAGTATACATTTATTTAATACCAAGCTTCTTGTAACCATGTAGGGACTTCCTCTGCTCATTTTGGCACACCAGAAAAACTAAAATGTTAACGCATATTTTCTATAGCTGCCCTTGATCAATGGAATCTGTAAAATATCGCACTGCACATACACTTCTGATAGATGACGGATATCCGAAACCAGCCACCGCAGCGCATATTGGATCTGTAAAATACAGAAGTAAAAACTTTACTTTATAAACATTTTATTGATGTGTAGGCTACTTCTTATTTTACAAATTTAAAATAACTTTCCCATCGAATTTTGCCCTAATATCGATTCAATAAAATAAGAAAGAACTGAAATAATGGATAGTAGTTAGAAGAAAATAAAGATCTAGCTTTAAAATGAATACGAATTAGCCAAATACTTTAAAATTATTTTATGTTGCAGTTATTTTCATTTTGTTCAGAATATAGAACCGTGAACAATTTTTCGTTTTGAAAATGAATTTATTATTATTTGTCGAAAATCAATTTTAGCTCCTTGCTAGCGATATGAAATACGTCTATAAGCATTCACGTTGGATCACAAAATTTAAACGTTTTATATGAAAAATATCAAAATGAAACTGATAAAATAAAATAGGCCTATGCTAATACGATTTTAAAATGAGAACCTAGATGTATAAAAACTCTACGGAAAATTTAACTATGCTATAGAAGTATCAAACATATTCATTCTTTATGACTTATAGTTTAACATTTAACTATAAGGAATAAATGAATAGACCTACATTTTAATACGTTCCTCTTCCTTTCTTAAGATCAAAATATTATCTTATGTTGACGCGATTAACCCCACTATCAAAACTTCAAACTGTACTGTAAGCTTTTGATAATGGTGTAAATTCGAAACGCATAAACGAAGAACAATAATTTGATGTTAGGGAAACAGAAGAATGTACACAAATGTACACCAATATTTCTAATAGAAATAAGGATTATCATATTGAGATTTTCAAGAAAGAAAACTCCAAAATAATACGGCTATTTTATTGTTATTCTAACGGTGATATGATGGGCGCTATATGAACTTTACACAGAACGCTATTTAAACATTAAAATGTATTATGAATTATAATTTCTATATATCTTTTATAACTCACTAGTAATCAATTTTTCTATAAACCATGTAGTTTCAGAACTACTTTGCATAAGCCAGTGGACGCTACTCTCGCTGTTGTTTTGTTTAATTCATTCTTCATGCAGCAAATGAAGAATGAATTAAACAAAATAGATTCGGCACGGATATCCAGCACCTCTTTTGCATTCCTATTTTTTATACGACAGTATGTTGAGTAGAAACTTGGTTTAACTCCAATAGGAAAGAGATGGACTTCAGGGCAAGAACTAAGAAGATCGCACAGCAAATTAAAAAGTGTTTTCGTACGTGTTTTTTTTTTTTGTATACATAAAGTGCAAATACGGTTGTAAATAGCACGGCAATGATTACATATAATTTGTTTAATAGTTAGACAATACATTTAGAATGAGGTCAGAAAAGACACTACGGAATTGTATAAGATCAAGGCACGTCTCAAATTCTTTATAAGCAATAGCAAGTCGTGAGCGAGGAATACAGTGTGCTGAAAATAGCTTACATACGAAATGAGCTTTCTGAAATTGTTCTTACTCAATGCAGACTAAAAATAGATAATACTTTCAGTTCCGAATCCTTAGTATAAATTAACGCCTGGAAAGCTCTGTGGATAGTGCGGGTTCGGAATAGTCCAATAGTGTTGACGAGTCCTCTCGTCAAAATCATCTTTGCATCATTTGCAAAGATGCAAAAATATCTTCTTGCATCTACAAGTAAGTGAGGTGGTTTGTAGATCAAAACCATCCACAGTAAGTAGATATGACGTAGTAATACTCCTGTTTGATAAATATTAATTCAAATAGTTTACACATCTATAGTGAGCGGAAAATTTTGAAAATCGACAAAAAAACTTTTTTTTATACAAAGGGATATTTTTACAGGGAAATATACTTAAATACGTGATTTAATTATTCAAAAAATTAAATTAATTTCATTGATAGCTATAGACTACTAATAAAACTCTTTCCAGTGTGTAAAGTAAAATTTTACAAATTAACACATATCTGATGTCTGTATGAATGTATATATCTTTAGCTTCAGATTTTTCAACCTAAAGCCGTTGAACATAAAAACTAGCGTAACATTCCTGTTTAGTTAATTCAGTATGTTATCAAAGCTTTGTCAAGTAGTGGGCATGAATCCTCGGACCACCTCCAAGCGCCTCCGATTGGACTGATGTTTGTCCATTCTCGTTATTACGCCCTAATGATCCTCACGCTCCTTCAAGTGAAAAATATTTAAAATGGAGCCAGGTCTCCTGCATAATGTGCATACTTTGGATGCTTTGAGGTGTAGTTTACACATGTGTGCCGAAGAGAGTATCATCGACGACCATCGAATTAAGTGGAAGATCTGGAATTTGTTGAGTTATCAAACTTGCATGCACCCTAGTTAACATTACTTATATATTTCAGTTTGCTGATTACATTTCTTGTTTACTATGTGGAGAACTAAATCGGAGTTGATTCTTCAACGGGGGATTGATTAAGTATAGATAAACTATCGATTTTCTCCCGTTTAGTAATGTCACAGTGACGGGGACAGCTATTGGAAACTTATGGTGTTGACAGTTTTTAGACTTTTTTTGTATAACTCAGTTCCTGTTGCTTACTTGATTTGGATTGACATAGATCGTATATACTGAGTCAAAAACTATAGGTAATCAATTCCCAAGTATGTTACAATTATATATACCAAGAGTAATTCGAATAAGACAGGTTGAACACAAACATAATACTTTTACAATTTCCATTTCTGTACTTCTGTCAGGTACCTGTGGTTACGTAGGTTTCTCCGTTTATACTCTCAACGGAGTTCAGTTCTGCAGCCCGTAGCATATTTCAGAGTAATTCAAACGTTAAAGTAGAATTTTCATAATGGCTAATGTATTCTAGAATACTAGGCAGTATCCAGTGTTATTAATCCTAAAATGTGTTTTTCTTTAATATCATTTGGTTTGAATGGAAATTATCAGAACTTGCAACAAATGTTCGAGTTTCATACAATTAGTTTAAATGGCACTACTCGTAACTCTAATATATATAAAATGATAAGTTCAAAGTATCAAAGTACATTAACCGCATTAATGTAAACCGAATCGGCAGCGGGGTCAATAACAATGTCCTCCATTGTTTTTAAAACTAGCTTTGTGATATTGCTGCTCTGGACTATATTGACCGTTAGATGGTAAACATGTTCTGTCTATTCGAGTGTTACAATCAACAGCACATACGGTAATTTTGTCTGTGAATATCATTGCATTTATTTGTTTACAACAATATTTCCACCATTAAAAGGTCCATATCGGTGTTCATTAATGAGAACTGTTTACACGGTTCAACCTTTTTTTAACATTTGTTGGGAAAATTATTTTAAAATTGCTATTTATTTTTACAGTTTTTTTAAGTTAATCTGTTTGTGAGGCGTTTTATACGATAGTTTTAACTCATTAACTTTATTTTCGATGTATTATTTCAAAACTTGAATTCATTTTTAATAATTTTATTGCACCTTAAGCTTTATGTGTTGATTCAATTGTAATTATTTTTAAAATACTGTATTTGTAGAGAAATATGAATACTGTCCAGTTTTTTCTGAATAATATTCTCTATTGCAATATAACTATATACATTGTAAAATTTACGTACTGATTAAATTATATTTCCTTTAGAGAAATAGTTGGTTTTAAATAACTTAATAATTATTAAAACTGGTAATAGTTTAAATTAGTAACTTGTCTTTCAATTGTAAAGAAAAATTAAAGTATTTCGAAATTTTCCGGAATAAAATACACTCGAAAAAAATAAACATGTCGAATAAGATTAACTTACATTTTGACCAACTGAAATATTTGTTGTTTTTTTTTTGCTTATGTCACCTGTTAATTATAATATGTTGTAATATTGCTTATAATTTAAATTTTGATACTTTGAAAAACTTAATATTACAATCAGATTTAATATGTCTTGTTATAAAGGTGTATTATTCAAGGAACTGTTAATACTAGTAAACCACTAGACTGTTTTTTATATTATAAATGATGATGATTAAGCCATATTTAAAATTGTTGCTTTTATCTTTTCTTTCCTTAGTATAATTAATTGGTAAAGTTTGTACTGTAGTTTAAAAATATTATTTCTCTCTTCATGTATTCTGAAAATATTTGGGTGGGGGTTACTTTGTCCAAGAGATGTTCTAGTTTCATATAAATAAAATACAAAATGTATTCTCTTTCGAATAAAACATATCTACTGCAATTCTAAACATGTAGATGCAAGCCGGGCTTAGAACTTAGGGTTTTAACGGAACGCAGTTAATTAACACGTTAAAAGGGGAATAGAAGAAACTTTTGACGTCGCTTATATTCGACAATGAATTCATTGTTTTAAATAATCCATGGGAGTATTTAATGTATGTAACAATGAAAATATAAATTTACACACATTTCATAGAAAAGTTAGGTCCTTTATGAAATCATTAGACCAGTAACACACTAAGTTCAGTTATATATTAACAGACAAAACACAACTCTAACCACAAGCCAGAGCATAGTTTAACTTTTATTAACCATGGATAACTAAAAAGTATCGACTTCCAATACAATTGTTCTAACACAAGTTCAGTTCCATGTGCTTTGTTCCTTTGTTTGAAAAATTATCGTTAACTATTTTTATTGGGGGTTTTTCAGGGATATTTTGTAATAGTAATATGGACGATAAACATCATTTGCACTAATACTAAGAAAATGGTATAAATATAAGGTTCAAATACTATTAAATTAACTGTAAAAAAATAAAATTATTTTTATCATATCCAAAGCCTTATTAGTTTCAAAAATATTTTGCTTCTTGAGTTAGATTCCGTTATATGCTCTCTCATTGGCTATATGAAAATGAATCTACAAAAAATCCTTTTAAGATAGGTTTGGTTAAACACAATCGTGAATGTCCCAATAAGCGCTAACCACCAATGAAAATAGAGGCTAGTACTTCATTCCAGCAAACGGTTAGTTTACTTTAGGAGACTTTTTTTTACCAAACCAAATCCATCCTTACTTTTGTGTTCTTAAAAGGAAACACATTCTAAAAGGATATTCTTTCTATATTGTAACATAACTATTTTTTTTTTTTTTTTTAAACGCCGGGAAAAGTTTTATGCACATAGTGTGGGACTCCTCCCGACATTGCCCTAGGCTCTACTTGAGAGTATACCCACTAAAACCCGTGTTTTCCAGGCAGAGATTCCACCCCGGGACCGCCGTGGCATTACTTCGAGATGGTGCCTTTTATCTAGTGACCTCTATCATGGATCTAACCATCCCTCTTTTTTTTACAGAGTAGGATGGTTTCAATGTACCATTCTACAGTCCTCCAATTGTCTTCAGATGCAAGCATCATCCGCACGATATTCTCTGGGGAGAGACCCGAGGCACGTGTCATCAACCGGCTCATCTGGTCTGCGAATCTGCCACACTCAAAGAATGTGTGTCTTGCGTCATCAATACAGTCGTTACACACCCGGCAGTACTTTGATATGACTTTTCCCATCCTATAAAGAAATGCACGGACATAGCCGTGGCCTGTCAGAAATTGTGTCATGAAAAAACTAACTTCTCCGTGTTTGCGTTCTGTCCACTCCTTCACGTTGTTAATCAGGATGAACGTCCATCTCCCTGTTGGTTCAGTATTCCATCGCTGCTGCCACTCAGCCATGGTTTTGGCCCTAGCTCTCTTCGCTGCCCCCAAGTCAATTGGCACCTGCCACCACCAACACTGCAGCCAACGAAATAGTACGGTAGGCACTCGCAATTCTTAACACCCCATTCTCTGTACTGAGTTTAATCTGACACAATTTCTACGTGTTTTAACCGCATCTGCCCAGACTTCAGCGCCGTACAGCAAGACAGATTGCACTGCAGACCACAGGAGCCGGCGCCTGCTTGCACTTGGGCTGCCGACGTTGGCCATTAACCTCGCGAGTGACGAGGTCGCCACCGCAGCCTTGTCACAGGTCATACGAAGTTGTTCCCTGTACGTAAGCTTGTTGTCCATTACTACTCCAAGATATTTGGCCGCTCTCCTAGTGTAGATAGTCTCCTCTCCCACTAGCATTGGAACTACCATCGGCTACCTCGATCTTGTCAGCAGCACCATCTCCGTCTTGGAAACTGCTAACTCCAATTCGTTCTCCTCCATCCATCGGTTAACCCCTTCGCATGACCTGGTTCAGCCGCACCTGCGCCAACTCGGTGCTACGGGCTGTAATGACAGCCTCAACGTCATCAGCGTAGCCCACCAGATATACGTCGTCTGGCATTTCTAATCTAAGCAGGTTATCATATGCCACGTTCCACAGGTCTGGTCCCAATACTGACCCTTGAGCTGCCCCAGATGTAATTTCTTTTGTTCACTGTCTTCCCTCGGCCGTCCAAGTCAGCCAGCGATCACTCAGGTAATATCTGATAACAGTCAGTAGATATTGTGTAACAATGAACTTTTGCTCTAGGGCCTCAATAACAGCTGACCAACGGACCGAGTTGAAAGCATTTTTAACATCTAGTGTCACCAGCAGGGCAAAAGATCTGGCCCCATGACACACGCGATCTCCCATTTCCCTAGCCTCTATCACCTGTTTTATCGCCGTTATTGTCGAATGGCCCTCCCGAAACCCATGTTGATTCATGATAAGGCCTCCTGCTGCTTGTATTGCGTTTTTCAGCCTCGGTTTTATCAGCTTTTCCATTACCTTCCCTGTCGTGTCCAGCATGAACAACGGTCTGTATGATGACGGAGAGTCGGGAGATCCCTTCCCTTTATTAATCAGCACCAGCCGCGCCACTTTTCAGGGAGAAGAAAATATGCCTACCTTCAAATAAGCATTGAACATATCCAGTAAAAGATATGGTTGGGTTCGGGCGACAATCTTTAATACCTCCGATGGGACTCCGTCCGGTCCTGGGGCCTTTCCATTTTTTAAAGACATTACTGCCATCGACAATTCTGCTTCAGTGAACAAAGGAATATCAATATTCACACATGGTGCTCCAAGTGGGACTGGACGTTGGTGATCAGGAAAAAGTGAATCTACCATTCGTCTCATAGTGCCGGCACTCAATGCCTGGTCAGAGCAACCACTACTCAGCTTGCGTGTAACCACCTTATAGCCCATACCCCAGGTGTCTTTATTAATTTCTTGGCAGAGGGATTTCCAGCACCGTTCCTTGCTTAGCCTGATTGCTTTAGTTAAAGCTTATTTTGCTTCTGTGTACTCTGAGGATAGAGCCGCTGCATTAACCCCGCTACGAGCTCGCTGTGCCTTCCGTCTGAGTTGAAGACATATCCGTCTAAGGTCGGCTATATCCTCGCTCCACCAGTAAACCTGCTGTCTTGCTTTGTGAATGCCCTTTCTAGGCATTGCCATTTCGCAGGCCTGTAGTATAATGCGTGTTACGTATTTAACGGCAGTTTCTACGTCTCTTATGTTAGGTGAATCTGGGTAGCAGACCGGATCACAATGCAACATAAAAATGCTCAACCAGCATGTCTCTGTCCATTTTCCCTACATTCTACCTTGGCTGGCATCGGTTCCTGAAGCTATATAATCATGGTCGCTCCCCGTATAGTCTGGGAGCACTCGCCAGTTTCCATATCCCCGTTCCTGTTCTTCAGATACTGAGTCCCCATAACCTAATCAATGGTACGTTGGGGTGCTGCCTGTATTTAAGATCCTAATCCCCAGTCTAGCTGCCATTTCCAACAGAAGTTGGCCTATTCTATTTGTACGCGGCATTCCCCATTCTACCGCCTTGGCGTTGAAATCTCCAGCTATTACAATTCGTCCTTCAAATGGCACTTCCTCACTGATTCCTCCATGCTGCCCAGTTTCTCCTGATAAATCTGGATACCCTCACTTGGAGAGAAGTAGCAACTGACGAATGTCAAGTTCCCGCTTCTAATCCAAACGTAGCCACTTCCCGAACCAGTCCTTGTGACAGGGATCTTTGGCTGGTCCATAATCCAGATTACTGCCATTCCAGATTCGTCCGTAAACCATCTTGGTTTTCCTCTATTACGATATGGCTCACTGATGATTGCGATTCCAGTTCCTGTCTCCAGTACCAGCTGATCAATCAATCCGTCTGTGGCCCTGCATCTGTTGAGGTTACCCTGCAACACCTTCATCAGCCTTTGCCCTTATCTTTTGTCGAGGCTAAAGCTTCCCGAAAAACTTTACAAGAACCTGACACCAGCACATGGTTTAGAGATATATCCTTATACCCTCCATCCGTACAAAGTCCATCCTTATACCCTCCATCATTCTTCTGCCTTACACGTAGCCGCCTTGTGATCTCTGTATCCACACTTCCAGCACAGATCACTTCTATCAGGGCCCTTACACTCGCTCCTTACATGGCCGTATTCAAGACACCTGAAACAGCGTCGGACCTCAATTCTTCGTCGGATTCTGGCAAAGATCCACCCTACCTTTATTCTGCCTTTCCTTATCAGTAACTCCCTTACCAGTAACTCTTCTATTTCTATTATCGCCATACATTGTTCCCTGACATTAGGGCCAAGAATGGATATCTTCACCTCCCCCTCTACCATGTCCCGGATAAGAGCCTCCTTAACTTCCTCCCTGGTCGTATAGGAGTCAAGATCCAGAATTTCCAATCTCATCTTAGGGATTAAGCTTCGAACCTTCCGCTCTCTCCGATTTCCGTTTTAATTGCAGTTTGGAGTGCCGCCTGGTCTTTGCAGCTGTTGAGCTCCAATAGCACTCCGCCTTCCCTCGTTTTCCTGATGCCGCGGATCACCATCCCACTGTCTTCTGGCCACACGCGTTTCCTTATTGCTCCTAGAATCTCTTTTCAGAGGCAGCTTTAATAACTACAGCGCTTCTTTTAGGTCTTGCTTCTTTTGACTAGATTGTTGTTGCTTTGGCGCCCAACACTTGTTGCTGTGGTGTCTATAGTACTGGCTTCTTCTTATTCTTTTTTTACCGGCCACTACATTCCATGCCTCGACCTTTGCCGGTTCCTGGATCTTAGTGGCCACTGCCTCCTAACTCGTAGTAGACTCCCTCGGGCGCTTTCGTGGAGGTAGGTATGGGATACCAGGACTACCTCCTGCAGACACAGAGGCTTTTTCCGCTAGAGTACCAATTGCATTCTGACGGGTGATTCTACAGGCACGAAGCACCTCTAGCCCGTCCTCTAAATAAATTAAACCATTCTTGATGATCATATTCACGTTTTTCTGTTTCGCTACAGACTCCCGCACAGTACGGAGGATAGCACTAATGTCTTTTAACTGATCCTCTTCGTTCTTGACTGCTTCCCTGATTTGACTCTTAAGCCTTTCAACCTCAGGAGCTTCGATCTCTGTAATGATGGTCTGTAAATCAGGTCTCGCATCCAACTCGATTTCCAGAGTACACTCGGAGTCATCTCTAGGCTCTGGAGGCAGGTCCACTGCACAGCTGCTCTCAAACGTTCTCAATAGAGGCGGAGTCCTATGGGGGCTCATGATTTTCTTGAACGGATCTTCTACACTTGTAGCTTGCATCAGGGCCAAGTGTTTCACCCTTTTCGAATTCTTGCAGTCATGGGCTAACGACCCAGGTGAGGGCTGCTCAATCACCTCCACCTGTGCCGGTACTGGGGATCCGACTCCCTGCACCGTAGTGTAAATCTCCTTTCTGCTATTCATAAAAGGTTTATTTTTGGGGTTCTTTCCCCTATCTTGTTTTGGTTCACCCGTACCCGAAGTGCAAGCACAACGAGCGTTCCCCGATCCACCACCTGGGGAGGCGCCAGATAGCAGACAAGCAACTGCCACGGGAACATAACTATATTACCATTGGTGTGTGTAATGTATTGTTTCGTAGATAGGTAATAGTATACAAAACGCAAGCGTTCACATACATAAATGTACAGTTGTACACTATTCACTCAAACCTTCACGTTCTACCGACCTCTCTCTTTCTCTCATACATACAAATAAATAAGTTAATTTTAGTTATTTGATATTTTTTTATGGTAAATCAATAATTAAAACAGAACGTTAGTTCTTTTTGCGTTATAGGCCCTTCGTTCGTTTTACTCATATAAACCCGGAAGGAACAATCGTTAAACAACTTGACCTGCCGTGTACAAATATTAGCATACGTGCCTTGAACGTTTGTTCACTCTCGTTCTCCCTACAACGCAAATAATTCCAAGTAACAATTTACTGCATAAACTATCGTCTCTCCTTCAGCTCTTGAGTCTGTTACATTCCGTACGATTCTAAAACATTTGTTTCACTTATTTGCCTGCTTTTACGTTTATGCTGTGCTGGGAGATATTCTAGTTTAAACAATATGGTCTAAATATATTTTAAACTTAAGACTGGATCTGAGATTTTTGCGTACCAACTGGTCATTTATACGTTTTTTAATGGAAAACAATTTTCCATTACTTTTAAAAAGTTATATTATATATATTTGAGTACAGTTTTATGCCTTTCCTAACGTTATAATATTTACCTCTGTTAACGCTTCTGGGATTGATTCCACTTTCAAAACCTAAATCGTACTATTCGCCCAAACTTTGAGGTCGGTTTTATATACTATATGTCCTTTTTCCAACTATTTTTCTTTAATTTAATACTCCATTGCCAAATCACCTGAGATGTGACCTACCTAGCTTTTTTCAGTACATTGCGCTATTCAATTGTCTCTTGAAACTCAGTTACGATCGATTAATATATTTTACAATCGGCGTAACGTTTAACATTATTCGTGGGACTAATGCACATAAGTATTTCTTCTAATTTGTCACTCATCTCTATTTATAAGATTAACTCAGTTTTGTGTCTGCTGTTCCTTTTCTCGCTATTCTACCATTGTCATATTCCAGTGGTAAAGTTAATTGAATCAAGCAATGATTTATTGAATAGTTATAATTTTAATGATTTAACGAGATGTCATTAATATCTCTACAGTGTGACGTTTTATATAGATTCTGAATGTGCAAAGACATGAAAGGCAATAAGGCTTGCGGAAAATGTTCGTAATGGTATGCAAGCTGGACGTGTAAAGGTGGAAACGTATGTAATGGTATGAAAGCTGGAAACGTAAAGATGGAAACACATATTCCAAATAATGGATTATAATCTGAAGAATGCATTGAAACATAAATATTCATTTCTTTTTTTGATTTAATTTAAGGGTGCGTTTTGAACACACATCTACTTTTTGTTCCTGCTTTCCTAGACACATTATAACTATTTTATTTTCTAGATACTAAATTTTACAATGCTTACTTAAACGACGATTTTTTTGTAATATTTATATGAACATGTTTAGTAAGATTCCAAATATCAATGAATGTTTATCTTAAAGTTTCCTCTAAGAAACAAAAGGAAATGAATCACGTGTTTTAGAATTTTAAACATGTCACAACTAACACTTAACTTCATAGTGAAATAATAAGAAGAACCGAAGCATATAGTCGTGTTGTAATAGGGGCTCCAAAAATCGGCGGTAGAGAACAGAAATTTTCATGTTTTTTTAGCAATCGACAAGTTAGGACTTCTAAATCTCTTCAGGCCCGTTTCTATAAGTACATGGCATTCATCAATCATATAGGGTCATTTCACAAAGTAACAGAACGCAATGGAGGAGAACTAATCGTGCATATTTGAAGAATACTTTATGCATAAAGAGACACAAGAATAAATCGTTTTCAAGAAACAATATGCTACAAGGCAGCTGGTAGGCTTTGTTAGACCAATGAACACATTGACATAGTCCTATTAAGGTGATGCAAGGCGTAGTAATCTGGTTATTTACGTCCGATGGCGTAAGATAGCAACGATTTAATTAAGTATATATTACTCTTTTAACCTATCGTTTTATAATATAATTCGTTTCCTCATTTTTCTAGAAATTGTTTCCTCATTTTCCTAGAAAAACTAAACAATTTGATACCCATCCACTTGCATATTGCTCGAAACAGAGTCAACGTCACTCAATGGAACTAGCGTTACCTCTACCTATAGATTTAAGTAAGTTCTTGCAGATGTAAGTTCAGCGATGCATAAGGGTCTCTATATTGGAAATTACAAACACTAAACCAAGGAACCTGAGAAAGTATTTTGACAAATCGAACCTTGTTACATGGAAGATATGTTGCTAAAAACAACTTTAATCATCTTTGATATCACAGATTTTCAATACATGATTCTTTAATATTCATTACTTTGAAGGTAATGCCAAATTTTAAATTCTCCGCAGTTGATTTTAAATATTATTAAACTTCTTTTCAGACAAACAAATTATTTGTTTTCCATTTTAAATAAATAAAACCTCCTAACGTTAAGAATTGTTATTCTTGTAATAATTTCTTCTGAATGGGATTGCTTTACAATTGAAGTGTAGATAAGGATTTATATAAAATATATATGTAGTCAAGAGGTTTTATTTATTTAAAATTTAAAATATACACATTTCCTACAAGTTGTTAAATTAAACATATTTTTTTAGAATTTCCTATATCTTAAATCTCCAATATAATCCTTACTGCTATATACGGTCATATAATGTCTGACTAAGTTATTCTGAAATTTAAATATTTGACAAATATTCCTGTAAAACAGTATGTAAACTAACACTTAAATCGTAAGTTTGATTAATTTTAATCAACTAAGTCCCACGTATGTTTTGCAAAAATTAGAGTTCTGTATGATAAATTAAATTATTGCAAGTTTGAAGTAAATCAGATAGCGACAACGTGAGAGTAACATTAATGTGATATGTTGAGCGTAATATCCGATTCGACCTAAACAAAAGTGACAAGCATACCTTTGTGCCCGCTCAACTCAATTAAATCATTGGCAATTGTCCTCGAATGCATGACGTCACATTAACACATTACCTATCAATACGATCAAAGAGAACATCGTCACTGATTAATCCTTCTTTATCAGTACTGCTGATATATGATATAGGAATTCAGGGGCATGAGCTGTATGTAAATTTCACTTTCTTAAGAAGAACATGCATGTTGTAAAATTATGGACAAATAAAACCACTAATTATGCTCGTTGTTTATGTCTGCGAGCTAATTATATCGAGGAGCATATGGAAACCTGAAATTTACCTTCTTATTTAATCTAAACATTTCAGTATGGCCTCGTATGCTATCGTAAAACGAAGTTTTTTAGGAACTTCTTTTATAAAATCTATTTTCATTAACACAATGCCCCCTGAACGTTTCTCAGTTTCGTTGCATAATACAATGTAATTTTTATAAAGGATTCTTTTTCAGGCGTATAGTAAAAAAAAAAAATTATCCAATGTTCGTTACAATTTTCCAAATAATATTTCATTGTTTTGAAATATCAGAATTATAGGTTTTATGTTGATATGAAATATGTCGAATAGTCTTTTTTTAGCTACTAATAAATTCTGACTCTCTAAAGCATGCATTCCACTAGAATTTGGAACTAAGGTCAGCCTACAAACTACTATCTGTGTAGAGTTCTGCTATCCTTTGACCATAAATCCCGCAGAGAAGAGGTTGCTCAACTAGCTAGACAAATCCGGTTCAATAAATAATCATACCGTGTGGTTTTTTTATTTAATTCTTTCTCCCAGAATTCTTTACTAAGAGCTAGTGTGAAAAGAACGTAATATCATGGGTTGATTGTTTTCAGCAAGTCGGTAAAAAGGGATTACTTAAAGGGCGACGTTCGTTGATGACCACAATTCTGCCTAATAAGGGAACTATTAAAGTTATTATATATTCACTACACAAAGTGTTAACTTTAAAGTTATATTTAAAGTTATATTAAAGAATATTTTAAACATTGTTTTTAGTCTCCTCTATAAATTGCAATTGTTTATTTAATGTGGGACCTCTTTTCGGTTAGGAAGATTAATCAATATAATAAAAGGAGTTTGTAGATTTAATATATATTTAGAATAAAAATTCATTCTTACATAAATTTTTATAAAAATAATTTTCGTAACTAAATGTTTTTTGGTGGCAATTAGTAAAAAGAAACTCTGGCGGTATCGCATTGATGTTAAATGTATTACATTGGCTCCAACGTTTATTAGACAGTTAATGGAAAAAACTGACGTAACCTTTTCCAGGCCAGCATTTAAGGGGAGCTTGTTTATTATTCAAATGTATTTGTGTAGTACGGTTACTCGCAGACTTTGTAAGTAGGGTGAGAAATCCCTTGGGGTATTGTTCGAACAGCTTTTTGGACATTCATTTAACGACTAGTACATGAATAGCTTGCACTGGAAAGGAATGCATTGGTGTCTGTTATACAATGCAATATTGTTATACGCCATAAGGTATTTAAAATAATTTTGAAAAAATATCTAAACCCCTTAAAATATTTGATATACGTTTATTAAAATAATAATATACATTTTCAAAACACAGAACAATATTTATGAATGAAAATAATTCTGGATAAGTACAATTTTTCCTGCTGATATTGAACACATATAAAAGAGTATAAGGGTATTGGAATGTCATTAGCTGTGGAAATATATAAAAGTTAAAATTTATAAGAATGTACTAAGGAGAATACGTGAACATACACTTATAAATTTTAAAAATATCTATTTCATTATTTGATGTAGGTTTTTATATTCACGTGTTTTACCTTGGTGTTACATAGCACCAGTTAGTACTTCCACGTCCATTTACGCTGTAAGTAAAAAGTGTTTGGCTGGTAAAAACGTACCAAGGCCAAGATGTAGTCCAGATGTACGTAACTGTAGTCCATATGTAGTCATAGAAATATAAGGTACTTGGACAATTTTGATAATGCTGATACAACCAATTTAGTGAAAAGCTTCAATGTATGAAGAAAACTAAAATACAAAATTCTTGTTTATGAAAGCGTAATTTAACTGTGTATACGTAAAACAAGAAAAAGAAATATATATATATATATATATATATATATATATATATATATATATGCTGAAACGTATTCCTTCACAAATGGAAAAATATAGTGAATAGTTATTACCTGGAGTACATCCGTTCATTCTGCAGTGCATAAAATCGCAGTTCCGACGAATCTCATCTAGCATTGACGAGGTGAACTCGACAACAGTTGAAGAGGGAGTCAACTGATGTTGTTCTAAGATGAGATTCTAGCGAAACGTCGGAAATGCGATTTTTGCACTGCAGAATGGAAGCATGTTCTCCAGATAAATACTATTCATCATTATTTTTCCATTTGTGAAGGAACACGTATCAGCGCGCGCGCGCACACACACACACACACACACACACACACACACACACACACACACACACACACACACACACACACACACACACACACACACACACACACACACATATTTATATATATAAAAAATATATATATATATATATATATATATTATATATATATTATAAATTAGGTTGAGTATGATTATAAAATCGCTAAACCTAATTTAAAAACCAAAACCGTAGTAGATGACATAATGAACTTAAACCACTCACAAAAGACTTTACTCAAATTAAACACGCCAATTATAAAATAACTCGACAAAATGATAATTTTTCAATAATTTGGATCAATTATTGAATGTACTCTAAATCAGTCTAATTTTGCGTAAATAACAGCTTTTCAATCCAAATTAAGTATAAAATTGTAAATCTAAATTACGTGAAGTTTATACAAAGATTCTGTACATAACATAGTCAAGTGCCATACAACGCTGTAAATACTTTAGTGTTTTAATAAGCTTATCCAGAACACATGCGCACATTTGTCGTCTCTGATGGAAACGTTGGTATACAATCTAAAGCGCTATTGCCGAGCGTTGCGTTGCGTAAACACACGCTCAAAAATGCGACAACACCGCAAAAGCTAATGTCCTCTAAATTAAAACAACTGACAAGTTCCTCCTAGAGGTAAGACCGTTGAAGAAGGGAATCTACCATTCTAGCAAACCTGACGGAGGACCTAGACGGCACAAATTGCAGAGTGTTTTTGTTACTAGCGTAATTACGTTTAATCATAAAGCTTCTCTCTGACTCTACGACGTAAATTAAAAGCAGTAAATTTGTTCTAAGTGCAGTTAACTGACTTTAATGTATGTCGAGGTGAAGTGAACACAGTTACACGACGTAACTTATCGCAGAATTTGTCGCTTAGTTATTTGTGTGTTATTTTAATTAAAAAGAAAGTCACCATTTTATTTTCGTTTTATACTAACACATTTTTAAACGGTGGAAAATAGCTTTATGTAAACAATACAATTCGAAATATTTTCATAGTGTATTTAATATATCTTTTAATTATTAAACTAATGTATCTTCTTTTATAATATATATCT